>SCDS01001325.1:14419-24041 GCA_004149465.1 Drosophila nigromelanica | reverse complement strand
AACTGACACCAGCTTCCATCTCACCCACACACACACACAGACACACACACACACGCACAGACACATGTTACCACCGTCGTACGTGGCACACACGCAACAGAAGCTGACTTCCCCCGCCCTCATCTACATATGCTTTATTAGTTTATCCGTCCCGGGGGGTTGTTGTTCTTGTTGTTGTTGCTGGACGAACGCTAATATTAATTTATTGTCAATGTTGCCATCTGCCCCACCGACTTTCTGCCACACCGATATGCATCAAAATGAGAAAGGACAATTTAATTTCATTTAGCTGCGTTGGGCTTGTTGTTTGGGCTTGCCATTATTAACACTTGCGACCACACAAAAAGTCGGTCAAAAACTTGGCAACTGTTTGTGGAGGAGCTCCTCACATGGCTCTAATTATGAAATGATGTATCCCATCTCCATGCAGACATGTGGCGCCCGGTCAGGCGTGGCAAGGCAAGGCAGGGAGGAGGCGGAAGGTGGAATCCTGGCTACAAGCGATGCCACAATCCCGAGGCGGCCAGTTTCATAATTCATTTTGAATACTTTTCGCTTATCGCTGAGGGAAAGATTTATGTCAGCCACTTTGGTAACACGATACCTGAGCAGTGAGTGGGGCAGGGGGCGGGGGAGGGAAGTTGGGTGTGGGGTGGGCTCAACTCCTTATCCGCTTGCAAATGATTTAATGCTCACTTACTGCCGGCTACCGACTGCTGCTCCTCTGGCTCTCTGTTCCTCTCCGTTCTGTTCCGTTTCGTTCCCAGCGGCGCCATTAAATCTCATTAAAAAGTTGCCTCCGCCATGCAAATGCGCTGCGGGATGCAAATCGAAACGAGGTGTGAGAGCGGACAGGAGTTGAAGCTGGAGCCGGAGTCGCATGCAAATTATAAATGTTGTCGCATTTGCTTCGTGTCGCAACAATGCAAAGAAAAACATGGGCAACTTTTCATGCTTTTCACGCGACTTGAAATTGATGCTCTGATTTCATTTTGGCATGTGAGTGAGTGTATGTGTGTGTGTGTGTGTGTGTGTGTACACTTCATTAGTTATGCATGAAATTGAAATGATGTGGAACGATAGCCATCATTGATTTGGAATTGACGAATGAGCGAAGCTTTCAATTGAAATGAGAGAGGTGAAATGAATCAAATGAAACATGCGTCACTGTAATTGCAACTGAAATTGATATGGGCCTGGAATCGAAGGTATGTGAAGTTCGAGCTGACTCAGCGTCAATTTCGCTGCTGTCCGAGTTTATTAATCATTAATAAATGTTTGCTTTATTATTAAAAACGCAGCGACAGCACATAAAATCAGCATAATAAATCTACGCACGTTGCCTCTCCCTCCCACGCACGCACAGCCGCAAAGGCAAAAGCAAAACCAAATAAAACTACATGCATGCATGCGTGTATGAGTGTGTGTGTGTGTGTGTGTGTGTGTCCGCAAAGAGAGCGTAACTCCTAAGGAGCGAGAGAGCGCATTTTGCATTAATATTTCAGTCACATATCAAAGCAAGACGAAGAAAAAAACAACGGTAGACAAACAGACAATGAAGACAGACTGACAGACTGACAAACAGACCGTCCGAAAGTAAATAAGCAAACAAGCAGGCAGCATAGTCAGGCGTGAGAGCGCCAAATGTCAGAGAGAGGGAGAGAGAGTGCACGCAGAGAGCTTCAACAGCGAGGCAATGTGGGAGCCATGTTAACGCTGCGCTTTACATAAGCAAATAAAGCACACAAAAAAAAAACACACACACACACACATATGTACTTTATATTGCATTCCAGCGAGGGGCAAACGGGCGAGAAAAGGACGGCACTGTTTACATAAAAGCGCTGTGCGCTATATACAAAAAACGATTTAAGTACATGCGCTAGCATATGTACCTATGTTGTCTATATATATGTAGCTATGTATATGCAGTTATGTACATACCTCGGTCACGTCCCGCCCATTCACTTGGAAAGTCGATGCTCGATGTGACTGATTACTGCGTCAGGCAGACGCGCTGTTGTTGCTGCTGCTGTTACTGTTATTTTTGGGGGGCTGCCGTTGCCGCTGCTGGTAATGACAAACAATGTCTGCCATTTTGTCAATAGATCGAAAATATTTCACAGCCAGCGGGAGTTAAAAGTGGAAGGTCAAGTATAAAAGCTAAAAGAATAAATGCATAAGAGAAATTGCATGTAAAAAAGTATGTTCAAGTAGAAACGGTTAATACAACCGCAGATTGAATACTCTAGCAAATATATGATATAATTTTCTAATATAATTATTACTCTTTCAAAATGTGTATTTAATAATGATATTCTGATATTACTCATACGACTCAGCTATTAATGTAACTCAAGAGAAATACAAAAAGTTTCCCAATTCAAAACTTATTTTTCAACCGATTGTTTCTATAATATATGTTATGATATGGTAGCTGGATGTTGGCATAGTGATAAAGGACCCTATAATACAAATAATTTCATAAAAGAACTTTTATAGTCAAGCTCCAACAAGCAGGAAACCATTATACCCTTTAGTTCAGTAATTTCACCCGAAGTTCAATAAGCGTATTTTGATACTCACAAAATGCATGCTAAGAATTATTTCTTCGGAAAATCCGTAAAAAACTTGTAATTGTAACCTTTTTAATATGTGGCCTGCGTACACTTGGATTTCTCATTTGAATATTTTATTTTTACCTTTGTGGGACATTTCGTTTATTTTCTTATTCTGTGTACTCTCTCTCTCTCTCTCTCTCTCTCTCTCTCTCTCTTCCAGGCGGTAATTTGTCTGCGGATCAAACAATTGTTGAATCAAACAGCGACCCGTCGAGAACTTTCGGCAAAGGTTTATGTAAATGTGCCGGGACCCAAAAACAAATTAAAGAAACGAACAGAAAAGAGGCCAAACAGGTGGATTGTTGTTAATACGTTGCTTACTTCTTACTTATTCAGCAGGCACTCGACACTAATCAACTAAAGTGACTCCCGCAGCAGGCGACAAGAGGAATCCAATTGCGACAATACGAACCTGGAGCTGCACGCATCCTTTGCCAGGAATTATGCACTTGCCGCAGAGCGGAGCACATAAAACATTCCGCTGCATAATTGAACAAGTTGGCAGTGCGAGGCGGTGGCGGTGGCGGTGGCAGGGCCAGGGGTAGAGCCAAGCAGGATGCCAGGACGACGCCAAACGAATTTATGGCAGCACCCGCCCATATGTCTTTGGAGACTTATTTGTTGTGTCGTATGGGTGTGTGTACACTCACAGAAAAAACACCCCTCCAAATTTTGGGATAAAAATGAAACTGTTTAGCTTTTAGCTTTTAAAATCTCAGGAAATTCGTTAAGCAAGTTTAAAGTACTTTTTACAAGAATTCGTACGCTTAAACTAAGGTTAAAATTTAGACTACATTTCATTTGCGCACATTCTTAAAATAAGTCTAAATCAACATTGATTTAAAATTAAATGTTAGTGTTATTAAAATGAAAAAAGCGATTGAATTAACCATAAAATATTTATTCCAAATGTAATTTCAACTAATAACGTTCTATAAATTAATTAAATGTAAAATATTTGTTCCCATCTTAATTTTCAAATTAACATGGATTAAATTTAAGATAATTTTAACAAGAGTTTGAATACTTTTTCATAATGTATTTACATAACAAAATTATTGGTTTTTCGCTGAGTGTATGGGTGTGGTGCTGTGGTGTTTTGGCTCTATGTTTCTGTGGTTTTGTGTAGCTGCGCAATTGTCATCCGGCTGGCAGCTCCAATGACAATCGCTGCCGATTGCTTTGCATTAAATATTTTTATGGCCCTTGCCACTTGAGCTTCATTGTTTTATTATCCTGCCGCTCATCAGAGCTGGCCTGTTTCATGAATATTTCAAAAAATCTACGCCGCACTATGCCCCCCCTCTCCCTCTCCCACTCCACGAAACAAGCTTACATATTTTTTGCATAGAAAAAAGTTAATCTTTTTAAGTAAAATTCTTAGCTGAAATTAAAGTGCGCGCTGACGCCAACTGTGGAGCAGCGGGTTTGGGGGCGGCCACTTGGCCCGGCTTGGTTAGCTGTAATATCCACAAACATACGCACTTCAGCAGCGCGTTGCATGCAACGCTCGTAGCCGATGTCGACGTCGACGTCGATGGCGGCGGCAGCTCCTTTGCCAGAGAAAACAGAGACTAACGTTCCGCGCACGTGACGCGCATTTCCAATTAGATTTATGATTTTAATACTTCGTATTTTTTCATAAAGTCTCTGAAAGCAGCAGCAACAACAGCCAGAAGACTTTGGCTTGGAGAATTATGGCCCGTTCGGGGCGTTAGTATGAAATTTCCTAGTTAAGCCAGACAAGCCAACGCATTCAGTTAATGCGAATGGGTTAAGTGTAAGTTGAGCTGGCCGCAAATGTTTCAGAATCCTCTTCTTAAATGCAGTGCTTGTTTAAAAGCCTTCAAACATGGACATGTACATATTACTATACTAATTTGATATAATTACTTGACTTTTAAAGAGTTCAATTAAATGTAAATCGAGTACATTGCTTCAAAAATTCCAGCTTTTAATGGAATTTAAAGAACTTTTCAGGTTTGAGTTTAAAACTATTATTTTTAATATAAAATCTTGGACTTATCTCATTTAAGCGACATTATCAAAGTACAGTGATCATTCAAAAATTCGAATTTTTAAGATGTAATTTAAATTTAATTTTATTGAACTCGTTTTTCGGTTTGCTCATCATAGTAAATGAAATCAAGAGTTAACTATTCAAATTATTAATATTTGTATATTTTTCTTAAGAAATATCTGAAAATAGTTTTAAAATTTATTTTTTTTTTTTGGCTTTTTTTTAGTTTTTGCACAGTTTATGTTTCACGAAATTGTTTGTGTTTAGTGACGACTGTAGTATGCAACAAAAAAAAACATTAACAGCTTGATTTATATATATGTATATAAATAGTTCTAGCGACATTCAACATCTGATGTCTAAGATAAAAATCCAGAAACTACTTATTTAAGTAGTACACGTATTTCGCTCTATTTTCCTCCCCTTGATTACCTGTACTATACTCGACACAAATTGATATATCTCAAACAGTTCGCCCGACGACCCTGTTAATCATTGGCCTCACATCGAAGTGGTCATAAAATTTGTTAATTTTCCACAGCAAAACCTAAGAAGGAAAAAAAAAACAACCGAAACGAACTCAAAATCGGGCCAAATCTAAACGAGAGCAGCTTTAAGTTGCGGTCAGTTGGAGTTTATCTTTATATATACATTTTTTTAAAGGTATCTCGAGGGGTTTTACGGCACACAGAAGCACGACAGGGACAGAGGTGGTGGGGGCAGGGGGCAGGGGGCAAAGTAAGTTATACGGCACCTTATCTCAAATGGGAAATCATTACCGCGTTTTTATTGTTTTACAGTTTGCAGACAAATCACAGATTTCGTAGTTCTGTTTTGTTGTTGTTGTTGTTGTTGCTTTTGTTTTAATGGCGCAACTTTTGCTGTAAAAATATTTTAACAACATTTCACGTAATTTCAACAACAAAATAATTACATTTTTAAGTGCACTTACAATGTATTTCTCACATTTGGAACGTAACGTGAAGAAATCGAGGGGAAAATGTCACACGAAAATCAAAAGCAGATGAGATTTTGAGATCTCCTATTTAACGGCTCCTGAACGATATGCCATATGACATACTAAGCGAATTTGACTTTGAGCTCTATTTTGAAACGGCTTTTAGCTTATAAAAACCCACTATATACAAGACTATCAGATGATAATCTTGATGAGAGTTCGACTCTACTTTGAACCTTCAACATTCTTAATGATATACAATGTGAATAATTTGTGCCTGCCAAATCAAAAATCTGACTTTTGGAACAACAATCACCTCCCTACTTATATACTAAGAAAACTTCTCATCCTCTCAACTATTTCCATACTCAAATCCGAAATAAATTCGACTCTAAACCTCCCTTGCAACCATCTCCCAGCTCATCTAGACTCAGTTTCCGTTAGAAACCTCGCATAGAGCTACTTAGTGGTAAATGTTAATAATCACAGAACATCAAATTAACATTGCTTCAGGGGGAGAGTGGGGGGTTGTATTCTCTGTTAACAGACAAATTGCAGTTTTATTTAAATTGCCGCATTGGCCAAATATTGCAAATCTGAATAATACGCCGTGAAATTGTCAAGTTGCCTAGAACAGGCTGGGGGGTTGGGGTTGGGGCGCATTATTTTTCTCTCGATTCGCGACTTGATAAATTTGCAACAATTTCGCACACGCGCGTCTTTGTTTTTTTTTTTTTTTTTGTTTTTGTTTTTATATATTTTTGTCAACAGTTGCCCGGCGGAAATTGGTGACAGTTGTTGTTTATTGACATGCCCGCAGCCACCGTGAAAACATTTTAAAATTTGTAAAACATAAAACCAAATCACAGTCGAAGGGCGGGCGGCAAAGCAGGGCAAAAATTCGCATAATATTTCACACCATTTATTTTTCCAGCTCGGGGCCTTGTTGCGTTTTGTAATCGGCTTGTTCCGAAGCGGCAACGGCTGCTGGGCTGAGAGTAGGGCGGGGAGAGTGGCAGAGGATGCGCAGACTTATAGATAGATGTATGGATAGATTGTTCAGGACATATGTCCGTGATGGCGAGCAGCCCTTAAAGCGAAGGAGTTTTAAAATTTATTGCAAAATTCGTTATATGTTATGGGATTATTCTTATAAAAAAATATACATTTGAGGTTTTTTTAGGGCTTCTATAAAACCTCTTTACTAATATTACTTTATATATCAATTCCGTATTTTATTTATTTTCATTAAATTTATATGTAATATAAAATTTTTAACATGGGTCTCCTATTTGAAACATCCATAACTTTGTCAAAACTGAACCGATTTTCATGTTTGATGGCATTCTGGTCATGATTTTTCATTTATATAGATTCTACATTTAAAATCCATGCATTTAAAAAAAATTTTTTTGTTGGATTTTTTTTGAAAAAAAAAAACATTTTCATTTTCGAAAATTTTTTTTCGCGGTAAGTCCCGCATCTCAAATCGCAAAAATAGAAATCTTCCACAGTTTTAAAGCTAGTCACCCCGCATCGCACAAATTGCTATTTAGCAAATAATAATTAACAACGGTAATGCCCAACTGCAGCGTTCTTACTAGTTTTTAAATGGAAATATTGTACATGTGAATTCATTTTTTTTGCCCTTTACCTTTGTTGTATTAGTTCCTTTTGAGCTGAAAACTTGTCTAGTATTATTTTCTATGAAACCATTAAAAGCTCATTATGCAGATGACATCAACTGGCATGCTCGACTAATGGAAGGCAAATTGCCAAACTCACTTACTGTAATACCTTATACCCTATACGGTTACATTAGGTTGCGTCTGAAAACTTTCACCTAAGATGCTGTTCCTGTTGTTTCTTTATTTCGAGGGCCTCTCACATGTCGGCGAGCCTTTCAATTAGAAATTTGCGCACACTCAGCACTAAAGGGACTCTCTCAGCCTCCTCCCCCTCCTCCTCCCTCTCTCAGCAACTGCAACAACATCCTCCAAATCAGCCAGGACGTCATAAAGCGTCAACTTGCCAAAGAAGCCGCTTCGAATGCTGGCCTCAAAGTGCGTGACGAGTCGTGTTGAGGAGCTATGAAACAGTTCCCCAGGGAACTCCTCCTCAGCTCAGTGACGAGAGCAAACCAAACACTAAAACACAACTAATGGCCAGGGAACGGGGTTGCTCAAAGGTCAGCCCGAGTTCAGAGTGGAGCCGAGCATGTTGAGTGCTGGCCTCTTGCTTTGTGTTTTTGTTGGAAATAACAATCATATCTATGACATGAGAACTTGTCTCTTTTGTATTAAGTCGAGAGTTTGCTATGTCATGTGAGAAATAACACTCGTGACTAAGCAACACCATCCTATCTCTCAATGTATATGTAAGGATAACTAAAAGAAGTCTAATTACTCTCTTTCACTTTCTGCTTTCTACTTCTCCGTTCTCAAATACTTTATATTTTTACTCTATTTGTAGTTTATTCTATGTAATTGTAACTTTCTTTTTGATATACTTTTAAAATTTTTGCTTATTAACAACTAAGCTATGTTCTATATAAATTATATAATACATTACATTACATTACCAATATAGGAATATTTAAAAAAAAAACTGCCTCTTTTCCCATGTCTCTAGAATAACAAGAAACATTCTCTTTCGTTCTATTTCCATTTCTATTTCTATATTATATATATTCTTTCTCTCGCTTTATTTATATTTCTTCATGTTTCTTTCTTTTTCTTTATTTCCATACTTTTTGTCGATATCTCTGACATCATACACTTCTTGCGAATATTTTTTTAGACTCTCCCTGATTCTCACTTTATCCTTCTCTCTATATATCTTATTTCTTCTCTCTTTTTTCTTTTATATTCCGACTCTCTCTCACTTTCTCTCACAACCTCTCTTTTTCAGAATAAATCTCCTCAATGCAAATAAATAAATCGCTTTACAACACTAGATAATTGTACCGTAAATTGGAGCCATTCGTGTAAATAATTAATTTAAATGACCGACCGACCGACCTAACATCCATCCAATTTCTCGAACAACCTTATTTATCGGAATCCAACACTGATTTGTGGCTACTGTGTAAAAGATATGGCGTTTTGTGCTCGTTTTTTGCGGTTTTCTCTCGGGACAGTGGCAAACAAAAGTCAGTGGACCGTGTCTGAGGTCATTTAGATGGCAGATTAGTTTTATTGCCCAACTTCTTGCAAATTGTTCACATAATATGCAAATCGTGCCGTTGGCCCTTGGCAGCAGCTCAAATAGATGCTAGGGACTAGTAGTAAACAGCTCTTGAATTATTTTAAACTATGATTTACGATTGACTGAAAGAGAGAGAGGGAGAGAGAGGGGGAGGGGGAGCGGCAGATCGCATGCTAAAATATTAATACAATTTAAGTGCAGAGTTGGCTTCTTTGTTCTCTTTTTCCATTTTTTATAAATTTGCATATGTTGTCAGGGCAAATCAACTCGGCGCACTTTGATGTTGTTTGTTTTTGATGTGAAACGCTTGGCGAATGCATAAAAAGCTGCCATTGGCTGCTACACTCTTCCCTCCCTCTCTCTCTCTCTCTCTCTTTCTTTGTCTCTCTAGAGACAGCAACTTTTCTCTAGCTGCCTTGCAGATTAGTCAGATTGCGACGGCCGACTTTAACTTTGCCCAATTTGATTTCTATTGCTGTTCGCATTGATTGACCCCTGACCCCCCCTGAATAGAAAACTCATATGTGCCAGCAGTTGCCCAAATACGCCAGCGGCATCGAGGCGTGTGTGGACAAGTGAAGGTAATTTGTTTCCTGGCCAGCTTCAGGGCCCCAGGCGGAAACTCTCCTCATGAAGCGCTGCCTAATGAAGTGGAAGGCGGCAGGCGACTGAAACGGGGAGGGGCGGGGTATTACCTCCATCAAAATCTCTCTAGCAATAATAAAATAGTGAAGCAAAGCAAAACATTGCGACTGGCTGTTCATTAAATAATTATACCCTATAGTCCAAAAGGGGTTAGCTGAGGGTATACTAAAG
>SCDS01001325.1:0-11907 GCA_004149465.1 Drosophila nigromelanica | reverse complement strand
TCTCTCTCTCTCTTTCTCTCTCTCTGTCTCTCTCTCTCTCTCTCTCTCTCTATCTCTGTGTCTCTCTCTTTCTCTCTCTCTCTGATTTTAATTCATTTAAGGATTATGGTATACCATTTAAAATAATAATTTAAGTTTATAGTTCTATGTATTTAATTTTATTAATAAATAATTCCTTTATTATACCTCAATAACCTTTGCAACAGAATTTTGCAGTCCTAACTCAACTGGCCAACTTGCCACCATGAATTCCATAAGTACTAGTGTTATCCCTGCTGGAAAATAAAACCGTTTATCTTGCTCAACGGAACCCATTTTGATGGGTAGTTCGATAAACGAAAAAACGCCCCTATGGACAATGTTCTCGAGGCTCGTTTCAGGTGTTCCTTTTGACACTTTATGAAATTTATGACATTATTGGCCTTCTTTATTTTTTTTTTTTTTGCTTTCTTTAGAAAGTAAATCTTAGGCTAACTGTAAAAACCTGGACCGCGTCAAGGCCAAAAGGACACTGGCAGGACATGCAGCAGAGAGGCAGGCAGTAGGACAAACTGGCAGTCAGCGATTGTGTCTGGCGATAACAGTCGACCTGTCCAAATACGAGCATTATGTCGAGTGATATATTTCTCTATTACAAACAGCGACCGCAACCGTGCGTCAGCTGGATATGGAAACGGAGACGAGGTCGGAGTTGGAGTCGGGCTCGGAGTTGGAGTTGCAGATCGGATCGGAGCTGAAGCTCGAGAGTTGGTCGCGCAGTGCTCAAAAGTTGCCGCTCGTCGAGATCGGTTATCTACAAAAGCGCGCCCGCTTTACGAGCATATGACAACCCTAAATCAAAAGCGCCGTCGGCAACTTTCAACTGCGGCTGCTGCTGCCGCAAGCGGAAACTGCAGAACAGCCGCATAAATTATCAGGCGGCATGAATCTTAAATTAAATAAAAACAAAAACATTTGACATTTGCCAACGCAAATCCTTTAAACACAAACAAAACGCTGTGAGTCGATTTTCAATTTGCCTGCAGCCCAGCAGCAGCACTAGCAACAAACTGAAGCTGGAGGCGGCCTTAAGATTTCCCCTGTGCAGCGTCTTACAAGGATTCGCCATTAAAAATGTTAATTAGTTGCGCAAACATTGCAAACATTACGATTGCGCAGCAGCCGCAACTGTGGCGACCTGTCAACAGTGGGATAAACTTCATTAAACATTTTATACATTTTTATTAAACATATAAGTTTATATTTTTATTCTCTATAAATTTACCCATTTACCAAATTAACTCTGGCCTCTAGCTTTTATAGTTTCTGATTAAACTTAATGGTAATTTCAATGGCCTAAACATTAGAAAAAAATTCTAAGCGATAAAATCATGATCTGAAAGCGCTTTAAATAGAATCTATGCGTTATGGGTATAAATATCATATTTAAGATATTTTCTTATCTTTCCTTAGTCATAACTTTTAATCACTCTAAATTAAATTTTTTAAATAAGTGAATCGTAAAAAATATATTAAAATTGTTAAATTTCATATGTGTTATTCATTTTTTTCTGATGTTGCTCTCAAATTTGAAACACTATAATTTCTTTAAGTTTTCTGTTTTTCAAAATAGCAAAAAGATATTGAATAGTTTTTATAACACTGCTAAAAGTTTATTGAAAGCTGGCCAAAATCAGAGCAGATAACATCAAAAAGTCGCTTGTAAATTTAACAGCAACATGATAAAATGTGTCTTATAGTTATATTAGCTGTTTGATACTCCTTAATTCAATTTAATTTCAGGCAAACACAGATGTAGGAAACCACAGTGCTGGAATTCGAGAACGTGGCTTTGGTGGAAGGCATCGCGTGCATGCAAATCGCTCGGCGGGATGCGCAGATTGAACGCCAATTAGGATGAATGTTTGGCTTTTGGCGCGCGCCGTTCTGCATTCAAACACCCCACAGTCCAGACTGCATGACGCCGCGTGCCGCAAAAGAGAGAGAGAGAGAGAGGGAGAGAAGGAGAGAAAGGGAGGTAGGGAGAGATTTTTAAGAACTGGCTTCTGGTCTTGCCTGGGCCTTAGTTAATTGCTAAAAACTGTTCACACGTTCCGCAAATGCGACTTTTGCATACAACACCTGAGAATAAGAACCCGAACCTGAACCCGAAGCTAAAAACCAACGATGGTCACACTGAGCACTGGCATTAGGCAGTCTGGTCACGTACTCATCAGCGCATCGGAGAGTCTCTTGCGCTGCAGGAAATCAATATCCAGGAGCCCGCCAGATGGACTTTGCCTGGCGACTTCCGTTGCATCCCTTACGGAACACGCATTTCTTTTTCGAAAGTTGTAACTTTTTTTGTGTGTTTTTTTTTTTGGATATTTAACATGTACGCTATGTCGGAGACCCAGTTATGCAAATCCCAAAAAAAAAATAAAAATCCAAACTCATAAATATATCGACAATTCTACGAATTGACAGAGTCAGAGTCCAATCCAGGGTCTTGTGTCAGGTGTGCGCTTTAAATGCGCGACAGCAACTACCAAAAAAATTGTAGGCCCAACTCTGGGTAAACAGTACTCGGGTACCCAGTACCCAGTACCGAGTATTATCCAAATCTGAAGCGACGCTTAATATGATAGGCACGTAAACCCCACAGCGATCCAACGGTTAGGTCGTTAAAGCCACCGCGACTCGACGAGTTATTTGTTTATGTGTCTCTCGGTCGGTCTGTCTTTATAATTTCCATTTGACTTTCAGGCGAATCAATCAGCAAAATAAAGAGGAAAACACACAAAAATACACCCAGCTAAGGTCTCTCACATTCTGATCCCAAAGATAAAGCTGTCAATGACAGGTGCATAAATCAAGCTCCGCTTTTTTCTGTTTTTTTTTATTTATTTTATTTTTTGAAGTAAACAAATTAAAAATCGCACGAAATTTCATTAAACTTGTGCGCAAAGTGCAAAAGAGAAAATCAATACGGCAAAAAGGAAAATACCTAGCACACGGAAAATTGTAATCCTGATGCGGTGGCAGCTCTTTTAGCTCAGTACCACTTGCCACTCGCCACTTGCCACTTGCCGCATGCCGCATGCACATCACGTGCCACGAGACGTTGGCAAAGTTCCCAGCAAATATCCCATCGAGAAGTTTTGTGTACTTTTTAGCACATATTTCGAGTTTGTCTACTTCACAGCCGATATGCTAGCTGGAATATGCATTATATATACATATCTAGATACATATATATATATACATATAAACGAGCATATAAATTGGCTAGTTGTATGTGTGGCTTATGGCTTCTATTGCAGTTACATAAAGGTTTCGATGCAGACAAGCTATTTTTCACTTCACATATTCCCTATCATAATCAGCGAATCATTATCATACCGTAAAAAAAAGAACAGTTATCTTAGAGAGTACCTTGCAGACATATCAACGATTTTTTTATATATATATTTGTAATTGTAATTATAATAATAAATATGCTTAAATTGTTTAAAATATAGTTAAATATATTAATATTATTTTGCAAATATGTTAATTTGGTCAAAATTGCTTGGAAAACAAAATACATTTGTATACCAAAACTAATTTATTGACAGATTGTTCCTATGCGATAAGTGATATACTGGTCCGATAATAATAATATTTTGCTGATATATTAAAAGCTGAGTAACACTTTCAATTGCCCAGTTTTGTTAGCATATCTCGGAAAACAAACAAGTTATTAAAAAAAAAACTCATTTCTTAATAATAATAGAAATATTCATCTATTGAACTTATATGATATAGTGGTCCGATCCGGTTGACTCCGACTGCCAGCAACAATATGAAATACGCAAAGTTTTACTGAGATGTGTTTACATAAAAGCAAGCAGACGGACATGACTTTATACTTGATACTGACCAAAAAAATATAAACTCTATGTTTTCTATAATAATAATCTTCTGTAATGATAATCACTGTACAAGTCCAGTTTCTGAATTAGAAGCATAATTTTGCTATAAAAAATTAAATGCCAAAGCATTGGAGACTTCACCGATATCATAATGTCATATTTAAATATATTTTTTACTTTTTTTTAATCAATATAAATATTTTTTTGGATCAGTTAAATAGTATATCCAAAGTTTTGCTAAAAACAATTAATTTTCTTTTGAAATATTTGAAATGAATGAATCAGTAACAAGCCAAAAAAAAACCGCAACTTTAATTGCTGAAACACTTTAAACACATTTTAAAAAGTCGCTGTCAATGGCTGCGACAACTTGTAGTTAGATTTACAGTCCAGCAGCTAAAGTGGATATATCATTTGGTTAACAATGGAAGAGGTCAGCAACGATTCGGATGCTGGGGGCAAGCCAAGGCACAGCCCCCACTTTGTGCTCTGAGGCGCAGCGGCAGCACGCTCCAACAACATTTGCCATGTTTAGAATTAAGACTTAAACTTAAACAGCCGTCGAGCCCAACTCAAGCCCCAAAAACAAATCGAGCCGAACCAAAAACCAATACGAAAACCAAAATCATTCCAAGCGAGTTGTTGTTGTTGTTTATGTTATTGTTGTTGTTGTTGTTGTTGTTGTTGTTGTTCGAGGCGAGCCTCAGGCCGAGTCATGTTACTCACGTTCCAAACGAGCTTTTGTCAACTTGTCTAAATGATTTTTGCACACTGTAAACAAGCCAAGACAGTGGGACAACAGTGGGACAGACGGACGGAACGTTCAGTATTGACGTTGACCCTGCACGACTGCGATTCAGAAGTTGTGTGTGTGTGTGTGTGCCAAGGATTCTGGACTCCAGCTCAAGTCGTGTGCGATTGCCGTGCCAAGTAGCCCAGCAGAGAAGCTGCTGAATCAGAGGCAGAGACCAAAAGCCAACTCCGACTCCAACTCCGACTCCAACTCAGACAACGCAGACGTTCCCCGTGGGAGTCTTTTGTTATTGTTGCTGATCTTCGATTTTTCGTCGTCGATATTGTCGTGTAATCACGAATTTATTTTATTGAAAATCACTTGACAGGTGGCGCCTTATTTAACTAAGTTGTCAGCAGATTGGGCAGACCTGAGAGCTCTAAAAGGGAGCGGGAGGATGGGGGGATGGGCAGCTGGAAGCTGAACGTGGCTGTTTGTTTGTGCATATAAATTATGTGTGCAGGTTAAAAAAAGATCTATGGGAACAATTTGGAAAGACAGCGTAAACTTATTCGTATACTTGTGCAATGGATTAACGTACCCTAAAAACGGAATAAAATAAGTATTTGTATAATATATAATTAATAAGATATAAACATTCTGTCAAAATTAAAATTTACACTTTTGTTTTTGTCAACGATTGTGTTACACAATTTTTATGTAGAATTAATTTAAAGGCCAAACCTTCATTAACAAATTACAAATAAGAAATTACTAATTTGACACAGATTTTGATAAAAAAAAATTTAGTCAGTAAAAGTTAAGCTAAACCATATTTCAATAATGTATACTTAAATTTTCTCAAAGCCAAAAAGCTAAGATATGATATGGATAGTGAAAACCGAATAATAATAATAATTTTTAAACTTAAAATAAAAACTTTGCGACGTAATGTTGAGAAAAAAAGGCTTTGAGGCTAATATAATATTAGTTAAAAAATTCTAAATATAAGAAAAATAGTTTGCAATACAAAAATATATTTTTTTAAATATGTAAGATTCTGGTATATATTATTTTATAATAACTATTATTTAAAGTTTGGGATTAGTTATAAATTGTTAACCCAACAAATTTAAAATTTAAATTAAAAATTTAAAAATTTAAATTTAACCCAAATTCAAAATCGATATTGGCCTTTTATTTTATTTTTTTCCATACTTTTCTATATCAAACTAATATTGTAAACTTGACGCGCAGAACAATTCGATAAAAGCAACAGCTCCTTGTTGTTGCCCAACACACAGGAACACACTCACACACACACACAAACACACAGGCAAACTTGAGTAACTGAATGATATACAGCAAATATTTTATTAAGATATTGAACAATTGAACGTAGCTGCTGCCATTAAATATCAATGCAATTCGCACTCGGGCTCCAAAAAAACAACAACAAAACAACCGCAAGCGCACAAATGACTCCCCAGTAGGTTTTCTTATCGCGAGGAGCACAGCTCAATGTTGTTGTTGTTGTCGAAATCTCCAGAGGATGCCGCCAGTCGAGGCTACCTGCCGCAGAGCGAGAGAGCCGCAAAGGAGCGCGTATGTGAACGGAGTTGAGTGAGGATAAAGGGGGGCGAGGGGGGGATACGGTGAGAAGCTGCGAATGCGATTAAGCTGCTGTTGTTGCTGCTGTTGTTGTTGCTGTTGTTGCTGCTGTTGCTGTTGCTGCTGTTGTTGCTGTTGTTGTTGTTGTTGTTGTTGTTTGTATTGCCATAAACATGTGGCAAGTGTTGTTTTTGTTGCTGCTTTGGGGCTTGTTCTTGCGGCTGTTGTCGGCCGGGAGAGTGTCTGCCGATTTGTGCAACACTTTGATGGCAAAAACAGCCAAACGCAAAAACAATAAACAAAGCCAAAAAGCGTCTGTGTGTGTGTGTGTGTGAGTGTGGATGCTGGATGCTGCTGCTGCTGTTGCTGCTGTTGCTGCTGCTGCTGATGCTGCTGCTGCTGCTGTCGACGCTTGACGCAGCGGGGCCTGGCCTGCGATTGCTCTCCGAGGCAGCCGACTGCGCTCACTGGGGGGCTCTGTGGGGCAAGCGGTGGAGACAGCAACAAAACCTGCTCCACCACCATTTGCAGCGTGCAATGTGTGCAGTTCAGCTCTGCTGGGAGCACAATGATGATGATGATCATCGTGATGATGATGATGATGATGATGCTGTTGTTGTTGTTGTTGTTGTTGAGGCAGTGGCCGAGGCAGAGGCAGCCAACCAACAAGCGAGCGAGCAAAGCGAAGCGACCATGTTTCCTGATGCGAGGCGATAGTTTATCGCCAATTTTCGTGCCGTGCAGAGGTGAACGCGGACCAAAAACGTGCGAAAGCCCCCAGAGCAGAAAACCGAAACCGAAACCGAAAACGAAGCGGAATCAGACGCAGCTGAGAGAACCGATTCCGGCTGGTGTCCTGTTTTTAGAGCCTGGCCAGGACAAGCCGTCGGCACGCGAAGACTTTTGTTGTCATTTCTTTTGCTGCGATTTACTGCAACTGTGTGTGTGTGTGTGTGTGTTGTAGTGTGTGTGTGTAGTGTGTGTGCTGCGAATTCGCCGTCGCTGTGCTGTTCGTCCTTGCCGTCGTCGTTGCGGCCATGCGCGTTAACGGTAAATAATGGCCGCCATCTTGGCGTGCCACAAAGTGCGACATCAAATCAAAGATAAATAAAACGAGCTAGATAAAAAAAAAAAATATATATATATATATATAACATCATATATATATATCTTCATATATATATCAAGTTTGTGTGTGTGTGTGCCATAAATTTAACGGTATGGAGCATCATGGCAGCGGATTTGTGGCCTCGCCCTGGGCAGCGGTCCTCGGCCACCATTCGATGGCCTCCGATGCGGGCTTTGCGGCTGCAGCGGCTGCGGCGCATGTCCAGAATGTCGCCGCCGCCGCACATCATACGCATCCGATGCACGGCCATCATCATCATCATCCGCACTCGCATCCGCATTCGCATTCGCATCCGCACTCGCATTCGCATCACCATCATCATCTGGCGGCCAGCGGGGGAATGCCAATGGATTTGCATGTGCCCCAGGGATTCCCCTACTATAGGTAAATATAACGGCGCAATTCCGCATTGGATATATACATAAAAGATACAGATACACAGGCACAGATAGAGTGTGCAGTAGAGATACAAAGCTACAGATACAGATACATTCACAGGTGCAGGTGTGTGTTTGTGTGTGATTGTGTGTGTGTGTTTGTCGCCTGCCTTTTGTTTTGTGGGCGTTGCCGTATTCAAATTATCCTGCCAATGACGCCGCACCAGAGAAAACCCACAGAATGCACATAGAAAATGATGACACTTAATTCCTTATATATATTTAATATCCCTCCCTCCCCCCAGTTAAAGCTCCCACCGCAAGTGTGAGTGAGATGCCAGACAAATGAGCGCAAATTGCAAATAAATTGGCATATAATTGATAGCACATAAATTATGCAGCCGCCAGTAAGCAGAATATAACATAGAAGCTAATATATTAGATAGCAGATAATTAGTGCAAAAATAAAAGATGTCAAGAGGAAAGGCTCCTAAAATACCATTTTTGTAAATAAATAAATAGAGCTTTCAATGGGGCTTTTCTTATAACATTTTGTTTTTTGTTTTTATTTTAGTACTTCCTGAATTTTTATTAAGAGTATTTCCATTTGAAAACCATATCTTTCATTTGTTCAAAGAATTCTTGAGTAAAAATGTATTATATATTTTAAGAGTACTCATATTGAGTTTTTATTAAGATTATTTAAATTTGAAAAGCAGATCTTTCATTATTTTCTTATTGTTGCGTAGAAATAATTTATATATTTTGGCAGAATATTATTTCCATATTTTACAAACTTCTTTTAAATAATATAAAAATTTATTTAAAGCATTGAATATGGCTATTAATTAGGAATCCTATTTTAAATAGCATCCGCTACTTCAACTAAATATCTGCATCCATACCAAAATATTATTTTTTAAAATAATTAATAATACTTTTCTAACTCAGCTTACATAGAAATGATAGGATTATTAAAAAAAAATCAAATGTCTTATTTATGATATGCTGAGAGAATCGGTAAAATGAGGGTAAAAATGCAAGTAATAAGTTGAAGTTGAGCTACTGATCAGAGCAAAGACAAAGACAAAATCAATCAAAATATAGGCTAGATGTGAATAAAGTATTCAAATATTTTGCCAAATCAAATAAAAAAACCTTTTAAGACATTTTGTGTATCCAGCCCGTATTATCATTGCTCAAAAACCCTAGGCGAGGTGTTAATAATATTTGATTTTGGAAAATTTGGAAAATTTTCGACCCAAAATTAAAATTTTATGAAAAAAGTTTACAAAAACGATTTGAATACTCTCTTCCACTTTAAATGCAAATATTATATTATATTATAATATTACGACATCTATAACGATTGAAATTGAGTGCAGCAGCTTACAGAGTATCTGTAGCCTAACACTAACTAACTAAAGCGCTTCCACTTGTCAAACTGCTTGGGACTAAATTAAATCCAATCGATTCCCCACTTAACAAATCATTTTAATGGACTACCGAGTGTTTTATTTTGTTGTTGTTGCCTTTCTAACCAATCGAAGAGCTGATTTGGCCTAACTAGTTGGCATCGTGACTCTCAACTTATTTCGCCCACAAACGATAAACGTTCGATTTTCCTTGACAGCCAGCCGAAAATTGGAAACCACCCAATTTGTTCAATTTGCAAGCGTCGATAAACCCTCTCAAACTGAATCAAAAACTGAGATTTTAATTTAAGAAAAAAAAAGTATATACATATATATATAAATAAGTAGGAGGGGATTGGGTCCGTTACAGAGGTGCCAACATCGCTGAAACTCATAATTAAACTAATTGAATTTACGTGACAATAACACTTTCCAACGAGCAGCTGGGGGAGGGGTATGAACGGGGGGAGAGGGGGTTGAGTGAGCGATTGTCACGAGATGATAAAATGAGAGGAGCACTTTTTGGCTATGGAGCTGCTTTTTGCCTGGTTCATAAAGTTCAAGTTCTGGTAATGCATGGTTATTTTCAATATCGAAAAATGAAATCGGCATCAAAGAACATTTTGCCGCAGAGCGAGCGAGGGACGAGTGGGGAGGGGGGCTGCTAGATTCTCGGTTGTCGGTTCTCAGTTCTCGGTTGTCGGTTCTCGCAGACATTCCCACAACAATATGGCGATGTAATTCATGAACTGTGATTGGTGGCGCGTCCATTAACGTCAGGGCCAAAAACCGAAACGAAGCTCAGCTCAGCTCAGAAAGAGCGACAGACGGGGAGGGGGATTTGGGCTATGGGATAAAGGCAGACGTGGCTACCAGTCGCAGCTCCAAAGCAGCAGACCCAGAGCCGGACATGCCTGGCCAGACTCAGGCCAAGTCGAAGTGTCCTCTCCCCTCTTCCCTTCCCCTCCCCTACCGTACACAATCAGCGTCTATCAGCATTTTTCAATTATATCGAAATAGCGTTATCCGTGGCTGGATCGCGTCAGAACGCATAATTACTATAATCACCTGAGTTATTACCTTGGCGAATATTGGCGAAGACATACGAAAACGGCAGAGTCATATTAAAAGCAACAACAAGCCGAAGCGGGGCTGGCGAAGAGTATTCGCGAGCGAGCTGTGCAGAACAGAAATCTAAACTGTGATTGTTGTGGCTGCCCCTCACAGTGCCCCCTGCCCCATCCCCCTTCCGTGCCCCTTGTGGCTGCTTCATGTGAATGCCTCAATTTCATTTTGGTCTTCTTTTTCCCATTATTTTCATTTTGATATTTTTTTCTCTCTCTTTTTATTATTTTTATTTCTGTGCGCTCAATTCGTTAAAGCTGCACTTTAAGAATTACACTCAGCGAAATGCGGGGCAAGTCGACAACAGACTATATGTTCTAACTGGAAAATTGCTGGGACGTTTGTTTTTCATTAAAGGCGGCGATGTTTTCCACCAAGTTTTCGTGGCGGCCGCACGAACGGCATTTTCATTCCGCAAAGCGATCGTTGGGGCAACGTTGAGTCGACGGCAGCGCCACGCAATTTTCCACGGCGTTGCCCCCAAAATGCTGGTCAGCGTCTTTGCGGTTTCGAGGTCGACTTACCCATCCCGATTCAGGACTCAGAAGAGGGGTGCCGAAGAGGTGGCAGCAACTGCAACTGCAGCGAAAAACCATCATTTCCACAATTTATATTTCGAACGTGATTGGTGGAGTTGTTCAGCTTGCAACTCCATGGGCGGAGAAGGGGAGGGTGAGGGTAGGAGGTAGGTGCAATGCAGCCATTAAGAAATTGCAGTAAAGCATAAAGAGCAAAATGAAACTGAACAGACAAAAGCACAAAAAAAACACAACTCAACGCGAGAAAATGAAATAAAATGCAGCAGATTATGATTGCGATTATGTTGGAAGCTCGCGAAATGAGGCACTCCCGAGGGGGGAAATGGGGGCTGGGGGGAGCTCCAACTGGGAATGAACACATATGGGAACAGGCTACAATGGCCATCAACCTTATACACATGTAGGGTTTGACCCCTTTGGCCAGCGTAGCCAATCGATTTGTGCTGCGAATTAAAAACCTATTTTCAGTAATTATTCGTCTACTATTTATATACATATATGTATATACATAGAATCTGATTTAGCTCAGACTGAAAATGTTCTTCATTTAAAATAATTAAATAACCATATAATAGTAATAACAATATTAATAAGAATAGTTATTAATAAAAATAGTTTTTAGATAGTTCTTTCTGCTTTTTCCATCGGCATGGAATTAAGATTTTGTGGGAATTATGAGGCATAAAAATTAACTCTGAATGAAATGTGATCCCATATTTCAATCTCTTAGAATGTGGGTTAACTGTTATTCGTATCATTTTCATATCATATATCTAAATTTACAACGTCTTTCAAGATTGCTACCTATATAAAATAAGGCATTTAAGCAACTGATCAATGACGATCCGGTTTCGAATCCCAGACTGAAGTAACCTAAGCATTGTCTACAATATACGTAACTTTATAACTTTATTTTATAACTAGTCTGAAAACTGAACACAATAAAATAAAAGAAATGTAATGCTATTCTTTGATTTAAATATATTCTTTATTGGTATTTTAATTTGTACAAGCTGCATTAATAGCTTTTAACATAATTTTTGTCTAAGTTAAAGAAAATCGCCAAGTCCAAATTTTTTGGTGTT
>SCDS01001324.1:0-16354 GCA_004149465.1 Drosophila nigromelanica | reverse complement strand
CCCCCCCCCCCCCCTTGCCTCAGCCACTCCACACTACCTGTGCAAAAACACATGTATTATTGCTACAACTTTTGCCATGGGTCTTTTCGCATTTCCTCCTTGTACACGCGTTTTGCGCAAATTAATACACTTGCGACGAAATATTCGGTTATTTTTTATTCATTACTACCCCACACCCCCACCCTACCCCACGAACGCACACCTTATTATTGTTTGCGCTGGCCGGCAGGGTGCTTCAATTTAATTGCATAATTTCAGATTTATTATTAATTTAACTAGAGTTTCCAGTTGGCAGCCAGTTTGCAGTTTGTTGCTGTTGTTGTTGTTCACTTTGTTGTCGCTTGCCACAATAATGGCACAGCTCACCTTCGTCGCCTGCGTGCTGCGATCAAGTCAATAAAAATAATAATAAAAAATAATTTTGCAAATTGCGCACACTTAATGAGTTTCATATGCGCTTTGTGTTTTGTTTTAATTAATGCAAAAGCACAATTTCTGTCACACACACACACACACACACACACACACACACACACATACACATCAGCAACATATGCTTTAATAAAAAATTATAATTCTCTATTTTCATAAGCAGACTATGAACACATGCTTTTTTTAATCAAAATTCAGATTTGTTGCAATTAATTAGTTGTAGGGCGAGAAAAGGCAAATGTATTGGAGAGAAAGAAATAGTTATAAATCAACAACATACTGGAAATAAGTAAGTAAAAAAAAACAAAAATATAAAATATAGATGGCTTAGGTTTTGAAACTTTGCAATTTTTAATTAAAAACTTAATTAAAATTAAGAAAATTAAATATATAATTTGTAACAAATCGTCCGATTCTTATTTTATTCAATAATTAAGTTGAATATTTTCAACAACATTCGTGTTAATGTTCCAAGAAAATGCCCTGTTCGAAGCGGATTCTTATATTTTAATACACAAAAATATACATAAATATTATTCCTATTTTATTATTATTTAAAGCTGCCATATCTGTGACAATTGTTTCTTTATATATCTCTCAAAAGGGAAAGGCTCCCAAAACGCAGGGCATAGCGTATCTGATGTGCTGCTATACACAAAGGTATGCCAGCTTCCGCTTGAACTGCCCATTCCATTTCCCTATGCGCGTTATGTGGCAAAGGTTGCAAAATCAAAACTAATTTAATCATGTTAATATAATTACAAAAATTAAGCCGTAATCATCACACACACATACACACACAGTCAGAGGGTGAGGGTGATATGAGGGGGGAGGAGAGGTACGGAAGACAGAGCCAACACCTGGCAGCAACAAACGCAGAGCGAAACGACCCAAATTATTTTTAATTCCCCGCTGGATAAGCGCACACGAAATGAGCAGGAGACGCAGGGATATGGCAATAGCCCCAGCCTCTCTGATTCGCTGCCACCCGCCCGCTACAAGTTCCGCTCCTGCTACCATCTCTCCGTGTCTCCATCACCTCCAGCTACAGCAATTTATTCCAAGCGCCCGGCAACGCGTCGCGTGCTGCGCATATTAACAAAATGATTATGAAATTCATAATTACAGCACCGACTTGATGTGTGTGTGTGTGTGTATGTGGGTGTTTGTGTGTGTGTGGGTGTGTGTGTTTGTGCTGAGCCCATTGTGTATTGTAAAATGCGTCAACACATTTGCCAACCGACGCCTACGATACACAGCTGCCTGTTTCAGTTCCCAGCAGAGCGAATTCCATTTAGTTTGGGAGCTCTGAGGCGGCCTTGGGGCCACATGGCGTATACGCAATTTTCGATGCTGCTTAAATATTTGACGCTTACGGCACGTGATTAAATTAAATGCGCTGCCAAGCATTGCGACACAACTAATTAAAAACGCCCAACAATGTCCCATATACCCCCCGCCCAATACTCCCCGCATACCCCTCTTTATATACCCATTGAGTCAATGCGAATTTTTCGTGCCAAATCCTAATCAAATTTCAGGCCAATGACCAATTGAAGTGTATGAGTGTGTGGGAAATTAAGAGTGTGTGTGAGTGTATAGCACAAGTGCTATAAACTCCCCTCGGATTAAGCCGCATAATGCGGTTATTGTCTCTGGCATTTCGCACATATATACACGTACATATATACATATCACATATATATAGTATGTATATATGTTGACGTAGCCACTATCTGCTCGTTTGGGGGCTTAGATGCTTAATCCAATAAATTGCAATCGAGCTCCTGCGCATTACGCGCTGTTAACCTGTGTCGAGGGGGCTTTTTGGCCCAAAATCAAATGCACTTAACTAAATGCTGCCTGCGCTCAAATGTAGGCAACAAAAAATATAAAGAAACAAACAACAACAAAAATCCACAAAAACAACAAACTGGAAAAATGCTTGGGAAATAAAAATTGAGCTGAAAACAAATTGTTCAAAAAGGGCGTCGCCCCCTCTGCGGTGGTCCCAAAGCTCGTATATATTTTAAGTTAATTGAAAAGCGGCAAAAAGTGAAGAAAATACAGAAAATAAGTTGGGAATGTTGAACAGTTAATACACTTATGCAACAAAGGAGTGTGTGTCCCTATATGGTTGTTAATATTATCCAGCTTATATTAAGTCCGAGCTTAATATGTATAAAATTAAAACAATTAAAGCTAAAACGTTTCTACAAAATCAAAATTAAAAAACTTCTTTTAGGCATTTGTTTTTTGAAATGTCTTGCGACCTTCATTTATATACAGGTGTACATGTATATAAAACATTTTTACAGTATCTAATCCCTTCCAACGGACTATAAAATGTATACTGAAAGACATAACATTTTACATCATATAATCAAAATACCTTTGGTAAGTGTATTACAAAAAAGGTTTCACTTTGGGTATCGGTTTCAGTTCTCAGTTTCGGCTTAGGTCGGAGTCCTTGCGGTTGGGTTGCTCTCTTCTTGGATGATATTTATGATTGTGCGTAGACTTTTAGCGGTCGGGCGGGAGAGAACTTGTTGAATCTGTTGCGAGTGTGTGTGGGTCTGTGCACTGGTGTGTGTTTCTTTGTGGGGTTGAGATTGCAGGCACTGGCTGTGCAATGCGCTTAAGCCTCATTTAATTTTCATGACTTGGCCAGCGAAAATTGTAATTTCATTACCAGCAAACAGGCAGCTGGACAGGCGAACAGACGGACACACAGATAGATAGTCAGACAGACAGTTGAACAGATCAGGTGAGGCAACGAGTGCAAACACAGAAAAAAAGGAGGAAAAAAGAAAAAAAATTGAAACACACTTGAAAAATGAAGTAGCCAGGCGGCGCCAACACATCCTGACTGCTGAGTCTTGGCCTGGCCAACAACAATTTTATGAATTTTTAAAATTGTTGCTGCTTTAGCGGCTGCCGCGCTGATTTCGCAGTCATGGGCCGAGCTGGACGTGTGCGCCAAAGTAGACCCAAATGCTTGGCCACTTGTTACCTATTTTACGTGGCCACAAAACAGCGACGACCAAACAGTACTCTCTGTCTCTGTCCCTAAGTGTGTGTGTGTGTATGTATGTGTGTGTAAGAGAGAGTCTGTGGCCAAGGTACTTAAGTTAAATGGCATATACTTGGCCGGGTCGTACCTGGCCCGGGTGTGGCTTGGCCAGTCGACATCAATTTAAATTGAATTTTCACTTACCACATTTTGGTATGCCACGCAGCTGGTCGGCAATTTGTTGCCTGAATTAGCCTAATGTAAAATTTAAGCTAGCAACTTGAAGCGCCAGTCACTAGCTGCCCAAAATGATGGAAAATCTTAATTGATTAGGCGCCGAATTTAATTAGCAGCGAATATGAAAGCTAAAAACCAAACTGGCCTGGGCCCATAAGAAGAACCAATTCATCTGGTTCAAATTGTGGAGATATTGTGGGGGAGGAGTGGACGTATCACCAATTATGCTAATTAGAGGGCAGCGGTAGCAACAACAACAATAACAATAGCGACAACGGCGACAAAAGGTAAAAAGTTCATCAATGCGCGCAAAATGCGAAGCTATTTTTAAGGCAACCAAATTGGCAGCCAAAGGGCAGACTGGCAGGGAGGCTGGCTTAGAATGGGAAAGGGGTAACGAGGCTTAGCAGAAAAGGCAGCTCTATAAAAAGGATAACGATGCCTGAACCATTGACAAGCCAAGCGTAATTATCGCAATTTAACAGCAATAAGTTTGAATTTTTAGCTGCACAAAGCCAAAGATGAAATACCCTTGCGGATGTATAAGTATATATATTATATATATAAGTATATATTATTGTATTTTGCTAAATTAAAAATTCAATGAAAAATCATTATAAGCCGAAGATTCCTGTGGGAGTTATATTTTGTAATAATCCTATGTGGATAATGAATGATTTTATGGAAGAAATAAGGTATATTGCCCTGATGTTTATGAGATTTAAAAAAAATGAAGATATCACAACTAAGCTTGTAATTAGTGAGTTTGTTTAAAAATCAAAACAATTCTCAAAGAAAACTTTTTTATCAACAACTTCTATAGCAGTTATATTATATATATTCAATATTACCTGCAGAAATAATACAGAAATATACAAAGTTTATAAACATAAGCAAAATAGAAGCTAGTATTAAACAAGAATATATATAGTTAACAAGATGTATGCCTCCATCATGCAATGCGAATTTCGTCACAACATAAGCATACCCACTATAAGGGTAAATAAAAGGAACCGATTTGGGGTTTGGTGGGTGGGTTTGGCTGCAATCGACGAATTAACATAAGAATTGGGCTTAACTGGGCAGAAGGGGGCAGCTGGTAAACGTCGCATCTTAACGAACCTGTTGATGAGTCGAGAAACACAATATTCAAATTTCGACAGACCATAAGGTGGGCGTGGCCTTGCATTGTCTGTTTAACGCTAGCTGCACTAATTCAATTAAATATTTGTCTTTGTAGTTTGGCCCCCAACCGAAAAACAAAAAACAACAGAAGATAAAAACCAAACGAGCGTGTGACAAAGACAAGGAACGAGCACAAAAACAAAGACAAAGCCTGCCAGTCTAAGGATAAACAAAACGTCCTACCATCCAGCCAGTCCGTCTGTAAGTTATAATGCAAATATTATATAAGCACTATATAAGGATAGCCCCACGACAAAAAAAAAACAACAAAAATGAGAAAAGTGAGAGCAGACAGGCGGCACGTGGATGCGAGCGTGGGCGTGGGCAGCAGGACGAGAACTGGGCGTGATCGTGGACGCTTGTGCAGCAAGCAATAAATTTATTGCTTTTGGGAATTTTCCACTTGATGGCATTTAATGCGATTTAGTATTTAAATGAAGCAGCCCACGGGCAACGGCAACGACAACGGCAACGGCAACGACAGCAGCAACGTGCACAGATACAATTCCGGGCACAGATACAATTGGGGACAACAAAGACGATAAACCCATTGGAGCGCATTAAAATAATCTTAGCCAAGGCCAGGCATAGAGTACCTAGCCCAAAATATTCGCTAACTAAGCCTCATAATTTCGGTCATGTCCGCTGTAATGAACAGCATATCATTTCATTCGAGTCGGATCAAACTATCAATCCATGTATTTATACATATATATCCAAATATGCATATGCCAGGACTATGTGCTCCTACATGTGTTTATTCAGCTTCCTTTGCCATTTCAACTCAATGTAGACAGGCATCCACTCAAATGTCCCTTTTTCCGCCCGCCCCGCCCTTAGTCATAGTTGCTTGCCCCTCTGCCACCTCTTGTGTACCGAAGCGTTGTTAGCGCAAATATCATTGAAAATAGTTGATTGAAAATACGTTCGCTGCATGAAAATGAAAATCGTCTCTGCAAACGGTCACACACGAGTGCAATGCCCCGCACTGACTGACAAGCCAATCTAAAAAGCTTTTACAGCACGTGAACTGACTCGAGGGCCGTCTAAACCTTTTTTCAGTTCATTCAAGAGATTTGTGAAATACTATTTCGACAAAGTCTACTTTGAATTCTTCCAATTGTGTATTTGCTTAAAAAGTACAAGACTTGTCCAAACGTGTTAAAGCAATCAATAAACATTAAATTTAGAAAAGTATAGTCAAGAACAAAGCTTGAAACATTCGAGAGATTCTCTTAATATTAGTTCGACAACTCTGAACAACACTATCTAGGTATTCATCAAAAACACTTGTCCTACAGTAAAGTTAGTTTCGTTTTAAACACGCATTTCAATATAAAATGCGTTTTAAAGTATTTTAGTACTCATTAACAATGCAAATCCTTCGAATAAACTGTACCTAACAAGTGGCATATAACACAACATTTATATTAAATATTTAATAATATCAAATATTTCAAATATTATTTTAAAATATGAAATTAAATATTTTATTTTTTTAAATCAACCCCACCGCCCATGCTGCAGTCAAGCACTCTCGACTCATCCAGAATCGGGTTTCATTGTCTGTTTTGCCGAGATTTTTATTTGGAGAATATTAATTGGGCATGACAATATGTTAGTTAAATAAATAAATAAATAGTTTACATTGCATAAATATGCTTACAATAATCAAAATTAATAAAATAATAAAAATAATAATAAATTGAACGTAAATCTTGTGCATAATAAACGCAAAAGCGTTCGAAACAATATCATTATCATTATTGTCCTATATCTAGATGCGTATATTAATCTGTTTATATATATCTATGCGTATGCAAATTTGCATTTATTCTACATCTATATAAATTTTTTTTTATTGCAATGTATGTATATAGAAATTGTGTAATGCGCTTTGATATTAATGTGATAAAAATTACAAAAACAAATAAGCCAAGCCGCAAGTTACGCAAATTGCAATGCAATTCACGAAATACAAGCATAAATAATTAGATGCATAACAATTGACTTTTGTTTTAAAATTAACCAAAAATAAATAATACAATTAACTAGCTGACATGAACAAACAAACAAACATACAACCACACACACACACACACTCACGAACACACACACACACATGAACCAACACCAATTAAACAAGATAAATAAAATATAATTGAAAATGCAAAAAGTGCCGAAAATAAATTGCGGTCGAAAATTTTTTCACTTTTCGCTGAGAGAAGAGAAAAAATTTTCAAGAATTTTACAAACTAAATATGGGATTAAGATTGTGCTTATTTATATTCATATATTCATAATGTATTCATACTCATATTCGTTACAAATTGTTCGTTTGTTTTGTTGTTCATAGAACTTACTTTTGATATATCATAGATATATGGTTCCTAAAATTACCGCAACATCTTCAGCTGCTGCTGCCGCCAGCTTTGGCTGCACATTCCCCCGGAACGCCCCTCAACATGTTGTTGCTGGTATTATGTGTGTCCTATGACCAGGCTTCACCACGGGCTACTGGTGGTCGGGACAGGTGCCAGCAACAACAGCCGCAGGACCAGGATCAGGCTTTTGGGCTGTGGATGTGTCTGGCGCAAGCGCTTGGCGCAGTCAGCAATTGAATAAAGATGTCGCCGGTAAGTCAAACATATGCAGTAGCGGGTGCCACGCCCACGTGCAAAAATAAAAACTTGATTGATTGATTAATTGGTTGAAACTTAAAGCCGCAAACAGGACGAACTTACCTTCGCCAGCTGCCTTTGGCTTGAGCCTAAACAACTCAGACCGAACTCGGAACGAGTCCCAGCCAGAGTCGAACTAATGCACGAACTTACCTTCGTGCCTATCATTTACATATATATATATAGATATAGAGATATATATATAGATTACTGTAGTACTATGTACAAGCACTAAGACTCGCTAGACTCTGCGGCCTAGTCGAGGATAGTGTCGGGGCGTAGTTGATGGTTGGTGGGTGGCGATTGGGCTTACGACTACCAAATAAATAGACTTAGAACTAGTCAACCAGAACCGGGCTCCAGCTAGCTCACTGATGATACGGCTGGCAGAACTGATACACCAGACGCTGCGAACGCTCCGTCTTCTTCATGATGCCCTTCTTGTAGTACTGGCGTATCGAGCGCGACAATTTGTCGTAGTTCATCGCCGGGCGATTCTTGCGCCTGCCCCACAGCTTTGCCACGCGAACCGAATCCTCGATCTTGAAGATGCCCTTGCTCCGATCGATCCAGCGTATGGCGGTGCCATTAATTTGCGGCGCCGCCAGCAGCTCCTTCAGAAACTGCCAGAGATGGATGTGAGAGCCGCCGCCGTTGCGGGCGCCGCCTGTGCGCTTAGAGGGCGCCGACGTGGGCGTGGCCGTAACAGTAGGCGTGGCACTGAGCACAGCCGACGACGCAGTCAGCTCCATGTCCTCATCATCTGTAAAAAAAAGAATTATGGATTGATTAGCATGTATATATTTGTCCTAAAAGCGCTCTCTTCGCACGCACCTTCGCTCTCGTCCGGCTCCACATTTGGCGCCTGATAGCCAACTGTGGTTGACCACAACGGCTCATTTGTTGGCGGCGCGGTGTCCATTTGATTGCCCAACTGATCGGCGTAGGCCATCTTCCATATCTCCAACTGTGCGTGCAATGTGCTGCCGCTCTAAAAGAAAGCGAAACATGCATATAAATTTCAATTGAGCCCAAAGTAAATCTCGCATAAATCTCAATCTCTCCCCTCCCCACTCACTCTCCCACCCGCCAAGTGCCCAATCTAGACGGCATATCAATTCAAATTCTAACTGCTAACTGCTCGCATAAATTATTCGTCCCCAGCGCTGTCTGCAGTTGCAGCAGCAACAACAACAACAGCACCACCATCAGCAACAACAGCAACAGCAACAACAATAACTGCGTCTTACTTTCACCTTGCAATGTCGTTGCTGGTCGTTGGCTCAATTCAAGTGCCGTCGTCGTCTTCGTAGCCGCTGTCATCCGAGCTGTGGCTATGGCTGAAGCTGTAGCCGGGGCTGTGCACAGTGGAGCAAATGCAGAATATTTTGGCGAAAAATTGTGCTACATTTTTTATGGCCAGTTATTAACTTTACATTTAAATATTAATTGTTATATTACATATATTTTCTATGACAGCTACATTAGGTAGTTGTTCAATGCGGCTGATTTTAGCATATGTACTGAATACAAAGACGTGCCTATTTTAAGATTAATTAAGACAGCCTGAAGACTACGTCTAGGTTGCATAGAAACATACAGTCGAATATATGGATTCTGACCAAGAACATATTATATAATATATAGATACCTATATATAGATAATACTATATTTTAAAATGTATAATCAATGTTTTATATTATATTTATATTATTTTAGTATCTTGTATTTGTTGTTGGTTGCTTTTGATTATTAATTTATTATTATTTTTGTCAGCTCTGTTTAAAACTTCATTCACTTTAAAAATGTTTGCCAAATAAACACAATTCAATTTCGCTTTTGTTCCACTGTGCGTTGGCGCTGAGACTGCGGCTCGTAATCAGCCAAGTGTTGTGTGCAGTTTCACCAAACAACCTTCACACATTCTTTCACCTTTACAGCCATGACCACGGTTACTAATTTCGTGTGTGGCTGCTCTCTGGTTTCTCGGTTTCGGTCGCGTTCGTTGCTCAAGTCTTTTGTTTTCATTTTGTTGCACTGACAACAGCAGCAGCAACAACATCTGATGCGTTGCCATTTCACCCAATGTAATCATTTTTATATTTTTGGCAAAGTGCTGACTGGCATTTTGAGAGCTGGACTTGGCTCGATCATTGGTCAGTGGGGGAGCGCATTTGGAGTAATTTTTGTGTGCCGACAGTTTTTTGTAGTTTTTGGTTTTTTTATTTTGCCTAATTGTTGGCAACAGGTTTGCTTTCCGATTTGGTCGGGCCCGAACTGGCCAGGCCTGTGCCGTGGTGCCATGACGTCAACGCCAGTTACGAAACTTGTTTTGTTTTTGTTTTATTGTTGTTGTTGTTGTTGTTGTTGTTGTTGTTACTTTTATTATTTGCTGCCTCTCTCATTTCTCACCTTAGCTTGAGTTAGTTCGTACGCGAAATTCAATTCAATTCAATCGCATTGATTGGTATTTTATATTATTTCTTATTTTATTATGTGGCTTCATTTTGCCATTAGCTTTTGGCTTTTGCTTTTGGCTTTTGCTTTTGCTTTTGCGTTTTGCTTTTGGCATTTGCATTGTCTCTTCGCCTCTTGTATTGTGTATTATGCTTCGATTTGGTAATACACATTGTATTTGGTTGAGTAAGTCACATGCACGCAATGATTGAGGAAGGTTGTGGAGGGGGAGGGGGAGGGGGGTTAGGGTGCACTTACCTCGGGCAGTCGACGCGTGAATTCTTCCTCGCTGAGTAATGCCAGCGCGGCGCCGTCTTCGCTGAACTGCACCTCCAAATTGGCAGACGGCGGCAGCTTGAACTGTGCCAAGGTGGATCGCAGCCAAGCGTGCACCTGGGCGGATGACCAGGCATTGGGATCTGGACAGACAGGACAAGCGCAAAAGTCAGTCACAGTTTGATTGATTGTTTGTGTGTGTGTGTGTGTGTGTGTGTCTGCTTACCCTGCGATATTTGCAGCTCTGCGCATATGGCATCCGCCTCACGCTTGGCATGCTCCAGCGCCAAGGATATCACCGGCTCAAAGTCACCGCGCACCTCAGCAAGGCCGCCAATGAAGGACTCCAGCGCCAGTGGCTTCAGATTGTGTTTGCGCTGGAACGTGGTATCCTCGAGGCACTCGCGCAGCAGCTGATGCGTCGGCTTAATGTCCACTTGCTGCTGCTGTTGCTGCTGCTGCTGCTGCTGAAGCAGCGTATTAAAATCTATGAAGCTCTCCACGTCGGCATCCAGTGGCTCCGCTTTGATGCTGCTGCTGTCGCTGCAGGCGGACCGCGGCGAGGGCGTCTCGCAGTTGGACTCCGGCGGCGAGGGTGGCAATATGTGCAGCTCCTGCTTGATGCTGCTCGCGTCCAGCGAGGGGCACGGGCTGCTCAGGCAATCGTAGCTGCCGTTGAACTTGCCGTAGGCTAATGACGCAAAATCTGCCGACTGCTGCGGACTGGACTGAGGCGAGGGGTAGGCGCTGTGCGGATACGCTGGCGGCGGCGGCGGCGGTATCAGCAGCTGGCTGGAGCTGGCATATGTCGCACTCACCGGCTGCTGCTCCTGTATGTCCCAAGCGCTCTCGATCTTGATCTGCGGCGCGTTGTACTGGTAGACTGTGGTGGGTATGCCGGCTTCCTCCGGCAGCAGCGACAGATCAAAGTTATCCGCATAGGCGTAGGCCGCATACGAGTCTGTCTGGCCCTGGCCCGAGAACTGCGGTTCTGTGGCGCCAATCTTGAACTGGTTGCTGCAGCTGTGCGGCATCTGCAAAGAAAGATGGATGAGTTGTTGATGGACGCCAGATTCCGCCGGGCTGCTAATTGGCCATCAGCCCCAAATCGAAATTGCCCAAATTTGAGCCACTGTTTAATTAGCACGTTTCAAGCCAAGCGTTAACTTTGCTTTATTTGATTTTATTAAAGTTTTTTGTAATCTCTTTTGCTGCCTTTCTAATTTCCAAGCTCGCTGGCTGGCAACCTACCTGCCCTAAAAATGTGGCAATGTTTGTTTTTGACTGGCGATTTGTTTTCTTAATGTTAACCTTATGTTTCCAAAGCGTTTCGCAGCGCTCTCCTATTCGCAGCCGACAAAAGCAAGATTTGTACTAAGCTCAAAATCGCATCGATTTTCACATTTATCAAGTTGAAGCCCCATCGACACTCATGACTTCACAGCCCAGTCTCTGTGTGACGTCACAACACAACTAAAGGCAAAAAAGAGAAAAACCCAAAGCCCAAATGCGGCACACAGCGCTCCGTAGGGGTAGAGGGGACGATCTGCGATCTGTACAGACATCTCATCGTAAACTAACAACAACAACGCTGGCGTGTATTTTTTTTTTATTAGGCGCACACAATGACGTGAGATCGAAATCAAATTATTCCCCTCCCGCAATGTGAATTACTTTAATAGGGTACAAGATCGTATAATGTATAGTCCCTTTTTAAATTTTTAATCACTTTGATATGAAAGGGAAAACACTTTTTGTGCATTACACTGTAAAAATAAAAACATTATATATATATATTATATATATATATATAAAAAAAAGAATATATATATATAATATATATATATATATATATATATATATATATATATATATATATATATATATATATTTGATATATATATATATATAGTTTATTAGTTAAAGAAAGCAGATTTGTTACTTTAAAATCGCAAGTAGATTTTAATTATAAAAAAATATTTCTTAACAATGCATAAAAAGAATTTTTTTTAGTCATACTAGTTCCCGACTAGCTATCCCGGTAGCTATCCCAGCTACCTATCAAAATTTTACGGCAGGTATTTTAGAAAGTATTTACCAATCAATAAAATTACTCTGGTTGTTGTACAGGGTACCTTCCAGTCCAATATTATACATTAATAGAATAGATACTTCATACGATATCTAGTAGTCAAGCACTCAAGACTAAGCATAGACTCAAGACTAAGCATAGACCTGAGTACGGAGTATGGCCAACACTAAATACAGTTGAATACAGGGTATCTTTTATTCACAGAGCTGTGCTTATTCACTGTAAGCACTTCGGAGCAGGGTATAGAATGTCTACTAATACAAAACTCAACCTTAGCAATTTGAAAATGAATACAAGATGTATTTTATTGAAAGGCTTTTCACTATACGCTTCACAGGATAACTTCTAGACCTTATACCTTATAGCAGAGCATTATATAGATTATATATACTCGAGTTCTACCTGTTTTAGTTGCTGTACTGCAATCAATATAATATTTTTTTTGTGCAGCTGCCTTTGCTGCTGCTTTTAATTTAATTTTTGCTTTTATCATCTACGATTTTTGCCGCTGGGTGAATGCTGAATGCGGGCAAACTGGTTTTTCATTAAGCGCACAGCAGGAGTGTACAAGAGAGGGGAGTGGAATGGCCTGTGTATCTGTGTCTTTGTTGTGTGTATTGTGCTTATTATTAATTTAACAGCTCATTCTGGATTTTCCGATTTGCTGTTTTACCTCTGAGCCAAAGAGATCGACGTTGAGGGCTGCTGGGCTGTTGTTATATGGGTGAGGGTGGGCCAGGGGGGCGTGACTAGTTATAGCCATTCAATTCCAATGGTCAGTACAATATTGACGTCGATGTCGCTGTTGCTGTTGTATTTGGTTTGTGTATTTTCAGCTAGTCACGATGTTAATACAATTTTTATGTTTTAATTGCTGGCGCACAGGGCGTATGAGTGATTTCCGTTGTTAGCTTTTCTCGGCTGGCTGTTAATTGCCAACGCTAAAACTTTGTTTAAACATTGCTGTTGCTGCTATTATTAAAAGTTCTGTGCTTTTCCATAGGCCCAATAGGGTGCTTCACCCGCCAATCTATGGCCCAGAGCAGGCACCCGAAGAACAAACTGGCCAACAAGTGATTCAGTGATTCAACAGGCTCCAGGCACAGCTGCTGCCAGCAGTTAGCAGTAAGCAGTAAGTGACTCAATAAAAAACCCATTAAATCTGCTAAGAGTGCTAAACACAGTGCATTTGGGCGAATCAAGGGGATGCATGAGAGGTATTTGGGGTGTATGTCAACCAATTGCCGCTATTTATAGACCATAAACACTCGCCAGTCGCTTAGCCAGCTTACAACATTTTTTTTTATGGATAAAAGCAATCATTTCTTTTGAACTCATGTTAAAAAATAAAAAAAAATAAAAAAGAATTCTTCATTTGTTATAAAAAAAGAAGTATAAAGAATATAAGGCATACAAATGAAATTTATTTAATTAAATTAAACCAACTGAATAACTGGCAACAATATTTTTTTGTTGTCAAGAACGATTCTTTTGTTTTAACTGCATAAAAATCCCTAATTGGTTATTTAAAAAAATGTATACAAATTTTAAAAAGATACATGTTTTTTAACAACAAGCATATGAAAACTGTGAAGTTGAATGCAGCTGACTGTACGATACTCTGTTTGCCGTACCTTTCTACCACTAAAACTGTAAAAGTAATAAATGTTTCCTACTCCTCTTGCTAGGTAGGCATAAATCCGTTTTTACTTTGTAAACAGTGTGTAAAAATAATTGAAATGGATTTCTAATAAATAAATCGATTTAATCGAGTTTCATACATTATCCATTACCAAATGAGACATTGCCCACATCCTCTGAGAGCTTCAGTCTTGGTTCTTAAGGCAATTAGATCATTTGGGTTATTCCGTCTCACATTTCCTGCTGGCATCTCATTGCGCTAACAAACTCCGTCAGATTTTAATTAAATCTTTCTGTACCGCAACAATAACAACGCGCGACGAACGAGCTCAGTTTCTGACGGAGTTTCCAATAGCCTACAAATACGAATTTTTATTACAATGTCTGGAACCGAACAAAAGGCTTTTTTGTGCCGCATTTAACCAATTGCTGTCCAACAACAGCAACTGGAACCATATTTCATTGGCAGATCTGACATGAGACGGCTGTCAATAAAGCTATCAGCTCAGACTTAAATAAAGCAACACACACACACACACAAACACACATATGCGCAGCTAGGTGAACGTGTGTGTGTGTGTGTGTGTATTTTATGGCATATCACCCACAATAAACGTCACAAATTGGTAATTTGAAAAATAACATGATATGCTTGTTCTTGTTGCTGTTCCTGTTTGCTTTCAACGCACAAAACATATATGTATAGAGAGAAAACAAAGCGCCGACAAATTCTAAACAGCCAGCGGCTTGGGTGTCAAAGTTGGCACAACAATGGGCTAAAATAAAACAAAAATCACAACCAACAACCATTTTAACCACAATGGCAATTGAGCCTGCAATGGGAATTGAACTGATGAAATGCCTTTTATGTTGTATTTTTATAGACGCATAGTGGTATTTTTAGAAAAACCACAATTTTTAATAGATACATTTAACTGACAGTTCTATTTTTATAGCCATTTACAAAAGTACCAAAACCAACAATGGAAACAAAAGTTTAAGAATTTATTTTATAAAAATAAATTAAACTGTAGAGATTAAAGTGTAATTATCTTTAATGCGATAGATCAATAGATTTGAAAATTAAGAAGATTAGCATGTGTATATCTTAAATTTACGTAATAATATAAAAATAGATAAAAATAGATCAATAGATTTGAAAATTAAGAAGATTAGCATGTGTATATCTTAAATTTACGTAATAATATAAAAATATAATAATTGTATAAATATACAGTAGACTGAAACAAAACTAAGTACAGCATAAACTGTTAGTCAACGCAGTAATGTTAATTATTTAAAAACAATATTTCCCTAAGATAAGACCACTTCTGCTGAAATATTTATCTTAAAGTGTGCTTGAAATCTTTCAGTTAAATGCTTCAGTTCTCTGATTAAAATCTTAAAGCAGTCGACACAATCTAACAAAACAAAAAATGAAATCATAACTGAGTCATGTCAGAACACACAACCACACACATGGTGTGTGTAAATGTTGAACAAAAGAAAAACAACATGAAATGTAAATAAAGAAGAAGCGTAGGCCACAAATTCAGAGCATATTTGAAGATGGTACAGCAAAAATAATTCACATACAACACGCAGAGCGGTAGCAAAAATTTTTGATTTAATATTTGTTACTTTAAGAGCTTAAAAGTAAATAAAAAAAATACAAACCATTTATATGTATATGTTAAAATGCCTTAGAAATTAGCAACAATCATAACATTGAGCCAACTGTATAAGTAATAAACTGAAATATGCTGGGCCCCGGCCAAGAAACAAGTTTAAACAATTTGTCTGACTTTCGGCCACAAAAAAAATAAACAAAATAACAAAATTCATTAGAACAATTCCGAGACAAGAATGTGGCAAGTGTACGCGTGTGTGCGAGTTAGTGTGTGGTATGTGTGTGTGTATGTGTGTGTGTGTGTGCTATGCTTTGCCTAATAATCAAATCAAGTTTACGTTTTGCAGAACGTTGCTTTAAGCAGCGACAAAAGCTTTAATAAAGCGACGATCAGATAAGAAACTGTAGCCAAAAGAACCCGCCAAAAGCGAGAGCCGAGCACAGAGCCAGGCCGACAGCTTTTATAGACTGTTGTGTATTATTGTTGTTGCCAGCTTTTCTGTACTGGTTGTTGTTTAAGTTAATAATAAATGAAATGGCCAACGCCTAAGGCAAGCGCACGATCTATATAAATAAATTAACCGCGTCTTTACACTGGGCGCGCCCAGGCCTGGACAAAGAAACCATTTGCCAGCCTTGGGGCCAAGCGCTATTTGTGTGTGTGTGTGTGTGTGTGTGTGTGTGTGTGTGTGTGTGTGTGTGTGTGTGT
>SCDS01001323.1:14808-25775 GCA_004149465.1 Drosophila nigromelanica | reverse complement strand
TATTGTTTCCACTGTAATATTTAATTTTGAATATTTTAAATAGACTTCAATTGATAATTTCCGTTTTAAAACAAATTATGTATGATTGTTTGTTTTCTCCATAATATTCCAAAAATAAAAATGAAAATTTTAATTAAAAATCACAACAATTAGAAGTACTTTGTGAGATATTATTAAGTGTGTGTGTTGCATGGGAAAAACAAATAACAATAAAAACCAAAGCAGCCGCCTCAAACAAAAGCGGTTGGCCAGACAGCCAAAGAGAAAGCCATATAAAAGGTCACTTAATCCACAAAAGAATATGGTAAAAAAAATAAAAATAAATATTAATATAAATAAATAAAACGACAGGCTTCAAGCTACATTGTGTGCATATGTGTGTGTGTGGAGGGTATATTGTCTGCTTGGGTCAGTTTGTTGTTGTTGTTGTTGTTCACAAAACTCGCGCGAATGCCACGAAGCGTATACGCCACGTAAGCCAACGTATGCAAAAAAAAAACAAAGGCAAAACAAAAACAAAAAACGATAAAGGCCCAAAAAAACTATTTTGAAGTCACTATCTGCGTTGCCTTTTACAGTTTTTTTCCCAGCTTTCCCCCATTTTTGGTGCGTCAAGGATTTGGGTAGCCGAGGGAGGGCTGAGGGCGTGGTCACGTGTGCGGCACTTTTGCAGCTCGTTGAACTTCGAGAGTTGCCAGCGATTGAACGGCACATGTTTGCATTTGTGTGTGTAAGTACCGGTATCTGTGTGCGTGTGTATGTATTGGAGAACCTCGACTTTTTCATAAATGTTTGAAACATTTGGTGGTCAATCTTTTATTTGTTCGTGCACACAACAACAACAGCAAAAGCAACAAAATGTCGCTGCTCACTTTCCGGCTTTGGTTTCAGTCTGCACTTTTTTTCATGCTCTCCCTTAATTAAGGGTAAAATGGGGAAACTTAGCTATGTGCAGCTGTGTGTAACAGTTGCAGAAATATATTAGTTCATTTATTTAAAGCGATTAAACATATTGATTACAGTGTATAATTAGATTGAAATGCTAACTATTAAACAATTTATTTAACATTTTATTTAGGGTCTATCTTCTTCTTGAGGTTATTTTTTTTATATAGGCATTCAACAAATAAATAAATTTTTAACTGTCAAATCAAATCAATCAAAGACTCGAATTTGTAACACATATAATATTTAATAAAATATCACCAGAATATATAATAAATAAATATATACTGATAATCCGTAATAATCGTTGAATTAAAAACTTTTTAAAGAACACTACATTTAAAAGCATATACTATCTTAAAAACTACATAATTATACATTTAGACAATTCAACAGTATGCTAAACATACATTTAAAAAGTATATTTTTAATTCGCATTATTTTTCAAGTCTACTTTTGGACTGACATCGAAAGTAAGCACGCATCTGGTAGTAGAAATAATGTATAAAATACCACTTATATCTTGTGGCTAATATAAAATTCGGGTAAGACATTATAATATTTACACCGTAGCCTACGATTGGATTCCAATACAGTTGCCCCAATTACGCAATCACTTTATTATTATTAGAAAATATGGTTACAAACTAAGGGCCCAACTTTTAAAAAGAACTGTCTATAATATAACTGCAAATACTATGTAATCAGTGGCAATCTGCCGAAAAGCGTAAATGTGCAATGATAGTTGGTCCTTAAACTTTCCTTATCACACAAATCAAATACAAATATGCTATATATTCTTATTTCTTCTTATTATTATTATTTATATATAATAAGTTCTCCTCGAAACAAAAAACGATTTCTTTATATATTGCAAAATGTTTTTTACTGTATACAATATGCATATTAAGAGAATTAATATTTTCTGAACAATGAAAATTATATATAGGGTATCTTGGAGTCTAGCCTATGCAATGTGAAAAGGTTTGTTTGTGCCTGTTGTTTGGCATTTTGCTGTTTTTGATGTTACCGCTATTGTTGTTGTTGTTATTATTGTTGTTGTTGTTGTTGTTCATGTGGGTTGATTTTTAATTAATGGTGCTTCGTATGCGTTTTGCGTCAGGGCCAAAACTTCCGGACTGCAGGACAACAGAGCAAGCGGCAGCTGTGCTCTCCATATATGCGTGTATGTGTGTATGTGTGTCTGTTTGTTTGGATTGGCCATAAGAAGTATCCGCCAAATACACCCACAAAAAAAAACAAAATAAAATTAAATCGATATTTTGCGGAAATCATAAAAAATTATTTATGTATACCCACGCACACGAGCTAAACATGGACATGGGTACTCGCCCATGACATGAATACAACGCGAACTTGCGGCCAGTTCACAAACACACACACACACACACATTTATAATATATATATAGATATGTGTATGTATATAAGTGTTGCCCTTATGCCTTGATTATAACATTTAATTGTTTTGGCTCGCATTATTAATGATGACTGTACGTGTTGTTTGTACACAGCAGCAGCTTCGCTCAAGTTGTAAATAATTTTCGCCAGCAAAATTCTCACAATTAAATGAAAATGAAAATAAAAATGAATGCGAGCGACTTTTAGGACGCATAACAAAATAATTTCAGCCAGATGTATGCCTGACAATCAACAGACAGTCGGAATAAAATTATATCGAAAAGAAATGAATAAGAGAATAGACTTGGAAAATAGCGCACTTGGACACTGTGTAGATACTATGTAGATACCAATCAATCACAAAGCAACAAAATAAAATAAGAGAAACGGACCAATAAATAGCTACAGTTTTTTAATGGCAAAGCAAACCGTGGTCTAAAGGCAATCAACAAAGTATTAAAAAAATTTTTTCCTCTATGAAAGCTAGTTTTAAAAAATATACATATTTAAAACATATATATTTTGTACCTTGTATATATTTCTTATGTTAAAAACTACGTTGGTATAATCCCTATTTTTATGGAGAACGAAATATAAAATGTATTTAAATTTTATAGATATTATGTAAAGAAGCACAAAATAGAGTCATAAATTACTGTTTCACACACTTTTATTTTAAGTTCTATATTTTTTTTTATAATTTTTAACTACGTGCTCTCAATTTCTGCCATAACACTATTCCCACAGCTCTCCAAAGCAAATTCGAAGTACCCATTTTTCGCTTGGCTTCAGCCCAGTGTGTAGTCGCGACGCCTGCAGCAAATTATCCTGACAGCAAACGAAAGTCTATTGATACGCTGAACGGACACTGCGCACACTGGCGGTCAGCCACAAAGAGCAGGGCCAAAGACCACAACACCGCAGAGGTTCATCCCGCTGGAGACTCTGCGAGTCTGGGACGAAACTGCTAACCGCTGGCAGCTACCAACGGGCAGCGGGTAGCGGGCAGCGGGCAGTGGCAACTGGGCGACGATTGGCGACACGCAGCAGCAGCAGCAGCAACAACAGCAGCAGCCATTCCTGTTGTAGCCGCAGCAGCTGCGGGCGTCATCAAAACTTGTCCTTGTGGCTGGCGCACTTTAATTTCAATTTGTCGTCCGTCCCAAACCCACCTTCCACCCCCTTCCAGCAGTTGGCAACTGCTTAACGTTTGAGATATTGTTGTTGTTGTTGTTGCTTTTGGGGCTGCTTTTGCCCCACGGCAATTTATTGTTTTCCACTTTACGCCAGTGTCCCATTGAGCGGCGCTTTCTTGCTATTATTGTGGGTGTGTGCTTTGTTGTGCGTGTGTCCGCTCCTTAAATTTTCGAGTTTTAATACCCTAACAAAACGGTTTTATTATGTTATTGCATAAAGTGTAATGCATTGAAGTAGACGTACAGTAAAACGCTTTAATAATGGACAGCAATCGATTTTTATGTAACCAAAATTGAATAGTTTCCTATTATTTATCATTTACATACAGAAATAAATATAATATTGCCAAAAAACATGAATACATATATACATTTTTAAATAGCAAACTATAAACTATTTTTTCTCACAATTTCAGAAGAATAACAAAAATAAATCCATCAAATAAGAAGAAGAAGAAGAAGAGAGCTTTTACTGTATATAAATAATTTAGCAGTAACAATAGGAAAACCAATGTATATAGTATATTGATAGACCACAACAACAACAATTAAATTCAGCCGAATCCAGCCATTATGTCGTACACCTACCATAAAAACTATCTATCAACAATTGAATATTTTCAATTATAAGCTATAACTATATTATAAACTATAACTGCAAGATTCACATTTATATTTTAGCTTTCATACGATAAATTATCAGTCATTACTATAAATATGAATTATTCGTTACTATAAATATAGCCCAATTTACAGTGTGGAAAATTTCATAGTTAAAAGACCTGAGTATGTTTGTAAATTTCTATTTATTTTATGAATAATTAGCAATTACTAAATTAATTATGTTATAGAAACAAATGCATTGAAATTCAAAACATTGCAAAAAAAACATCTATTTATATTAGGGTATTTAAATTGCGCACTTTCGATTTCCTTTTTCGTAACAATTGTCGCGTGCGCTTTGAGGTATTGAGCCACTTGTCAATTGTTGGTACTTACAGTTAAGAGGGGACTGTGTTTGGGAGCAAGGCGTCTTTTTACACTTACCATTACTGCGTTACGCTTGAAATCCATAAAGTTTTTCACCTCGGCCGCTAATTCACGCAGCAGGATAATGCCATCCTTTCGCTTCACTTCGATGTCAGTGTCCTTAAAGCGCTACAAATAAAAAAGGAAGGCAAATAAGTACAAAAACAACTGTCAGTAAACAGTAAACTATTTTATAATAGCCAATCAGTTATGTAAAACAAGGTTAAATGGTTATAAAACTTTCTCATTTGCCGCTTTTATATTGTCCAGGGCATACAATTGTTCGTGTTGTTGTTAAATTGATTTTAATGTTTCTTATTAATTTTATAAGATTTCCCATTTTGGCTGCCCGTGCGGCTGTTGGCGCAATTAACTCAGTTGCTTAAGAGTTAAATCGCTGGGGAATCGACTGCGTCGCTGCGAGGCATTTAAAATTCATTTGAATTAACGCAAAATTCAAAGATAAGCAGCAATAACAACTTCGAGAGAAAGTTGCTTAAAGAATTAATTGGGAAAAGAAGGCAAAACAGCTTTGAGAAAATAAAAAGAAATAAAATAAATAAATATTTACTAAGCAATTAGTTATTTTAAATACTTCTAGTTTCTTAATTCACACTTAACAATTTAAGTGAAATAAATGAGTTTAATATATTTATTTTAAAGTTTTCAAAATCAATAAATATAAAATATAGTATATAAACATGTTAAACTTCCAATCAGTTAAGAAAAATAACACTGTTACTAAAACTCCGATGTCATTGACTTTTTGATATTTCGTCCTTAGACTTTAATTTTTTCATTCTGGAAAAAATGGAAAAGTCAAAATTATCGTATCATTTATAAATATCCGGCAAAAATACCAGGAAAACATCTTTTGCCAAATGCAGCGGACATAATTTGGGCGTTTTAAATCCCCATGCTGAATTTATAATGCTCCCAAAGACACAGAAATATATAGACACACACACACATACATACTCAGAGCGCAGTGATTGCTACATGTAGTTGTGCCACTTTCTTTCTAGCTGCAATACACCCACACACTCACACACACACACAGTCGACTGTATATGGTGTGTGTATATATATGACATTTTCTTTAGCGAACTAATGAATGCCTCAAAGACTTTTCCCATGCAGTTTTAGTTTTGTGGCAGAGCGAGCTGCATTTTGGCTCTAACCACAAATGTTTGCAGTGTCTTTGAGTGTTTGTGTGAGTGTGTGTGTATGTGTGTGTGTGTGTCTGTATGTGTGTTTATGTGTATGTGTGTGTGTGTGCATGTGTGTATGTGCACAAGAAGCAGTTTCTGCTAGCTTCTTTGAAGGCGTGTGCCTCAGTTCGTGCTGCTGGCACTGAATCAGTTAAGAAAAGTTTTCTAATTAATTCGCTGGGGACACACACTCACACACACACACAAAGATACACCCAACACACACACAGGGACTAGAAATATGCTCCTGCCAGGACGTTGATGATTACAAAATGCCGACGAAAATATAATTTAACTGACAGTTTGGCATGTGACAATTGTTAAATGGCGCCAAGTGGGCGGTTGGCTACGCCCACAAGCAGCTAATTGGTTTGCATGGAAAGTCATAAAATGCATTTGCAGTCAGACGAGGCGGCTACGTAATTTCGCACACCCACGCCCTAAAGTATGTTACAATTTTCTATGCCAACAAATGGCTGCAAAAAAAATTAGAAAAAAAACACAGAAAAAAAGAAAAGAAAAATAATTTAAAAAACCGAAAAGTATATACTCTTACATATACAAACCTTTTTTTACTTGCAAAAAACTATATACCCTTAAAAAATATATATCTATATGTTATAACTTATAGTTAGTTTATATTACTACACATTAGCTTTATAATACTATTAATATGCGATATCTGACTATAGAAACTCGAATACTGACACTGATAAGCAAGCGTGTATTTAATGAGCGCAGAGGTGTCTGCTTTATTGCGCAACTTACTTCGTAGTAAACTCTTAACACCCTAAACAAGGGTATAAGAAAAAAAAATAAATGAAAAGAAAAGAATAGAAAAGAAAAGCGAAGAAAAAACTCATCAAATCTCGTATGAAAATGCCATTTTGCGCGGCGCCTTTCGAACATTAAAACAAATGACAACACGTTCAATGGAAAGATGATTATGTTTCGGAATGAGATGTGTCTGTGTCTTGGCCCCTCTCTCGCTCTACCACCACCTCCGTCAAATCAAAAGCAAAAGCAAAATGTGTCAGCCATTAACATGGCCACTAAATGCGTGCTTCGTAGCAGCCAGATTCATGTGCGAGTATGTGTGTGTATGTATGCAAATGTTGGCTAGCAAATGCTGAGGAAAATGATGCCAAATTTGAAGTAAAGTAAGATAGAGGGAAGAGTGGAAGAGTGAGAGAGAGAGCGAGAGCAAGACACGCTGTCTGCTGTTCAACGGCATGTGAAATTTAATTAGACACATTAAGCAGCAAAGTGATTTTTAAGAGGGAAGCATCTAGTAGCATGAAAATATGTAGACAAAGTCGATGATGGTATAAAAAGTTAACAGCCATCTTCATCTATAAATAGTTAGGAATGTGTGTGCCTCAACCTTAATAAAGCACATGCGAATCTTTAAGCTGGCAAATTTATGATTTTCGACAGTTAAAATTTATTAAAAATTAAATATTTTTATATAAATATCTATGGAAATTGTAGAACATTTTTTTCCTATAATTTAATAGCCATACTATTTTGTGATATTTTTTTACTCGTTCACGAAGTGAAACTAGTATATTGGGTTTGTGCAATGTCCGTCACGCTGTCCGTCTGTCCGTCCGGATGAACGCAACTTTTTTCGGCGCTATTGAACACAGACACTTGAAACTTTGGATATATATGTACATTTAGTCATCCGCTTCAGACAAAGTGTTAAGATTTTTGTGCCACGCCCACTGGGAAGCTGGCAATTCGATAACATGTCGATATACCTTAAATCGCAAATCGATATAGGGTGAACATTTCCCACAATTTTAAAGATAGAGCCACCAAATATGGTTTATAGATAGCTGGAGAATTCACCCAAGGATTGCACCCTTGACATTCCAGCCACGCCCACTTGAATTCACCCTAATGTGCCCGCCCTTAATCGGATATGTCTATATCTCCCACAGTTTTTAAGCTAGAGTTATTTAATTGGTATTTGTTACTCTTGGCCTTAGATACTATGTTATACATCTTTATTATTTATAATTTTACTAGCTATGGTTAAAAAGCTTATCAAATATTAACTATATCTTGTTAATATTTTGTATTTTTCAATTAATTATTCATATTCATTATCATAATTTAAAACCATTAAAAACAAAAACAAAACAAAAACTGCAATTTCTTTATATTGTATATTGTATATATAGTTATGCACATAAAACGCTGCCAAGATGATAAAGTTCTCATTTTGCACCGCTGAAAATGATTTATAGCATCTCAAAATATCAAAAACCATTAGCGACAAAATCAAAATCTCCAAAGCAATAATGGCCAATAATGTGGAAGAGAGCTGAAGCAAAAGAAGAAAAAAAAACAAAATAGAAAAAAACAACAACATATTTATATATATGTAGTGAAAATTAAAAGCATGTCAAACAGGGAAACCGCAACAGGAATTGGTATAAAAAATATAAGAAAAGCTAACAGCAAGATGGTCGCGCCGATGGCCACGCCCACAAAAACTCAACAACCCATACGCACGCCGTACAGCTTGCAACATTTTATAAAGCAATTTTCCTGGCAGCTACATCGAAATGCAATGCACGCCTGAAGGACATACGCGAGCAAATTTGTGCATGTGTGTGTGTTAGGGTCCTGCCAGCAAAAAATAAATAAATACATAAACTATGTACAACAAGTAAGAATGAAATAGTCAAGTGTCAAGTAAAATAGTCACACGATGATACCCATTATATAAATGAACATACCGGAAATAATAAATAATAAATTAAATAATAATAAGTAAATAACAAATTTATAAGTTAATAAAATAGCATTGTTTACTTCGATCTCTTGCTAGTTTTTCTGGCCATATAAATAAAAAATTTGGGATGAACGAAAAAAAATTAAAAAAGTTAATTATTTTTGATCGACCTCACTAACTCCTAAATTTTCAAAGAACTACTTTAAAACAGTAAAAACAAATCGATATTTATCGATTGGCTATCAACAGGGTATCGATAATTTGTAATAGACAATACTGGCTGGCCTCTGGCTTTTAAAGTCTGTGCGATAGATATATTTAAAAATAGAAAATATTTAAAATAAGAATGTTTGCAAGTTAAAAAATAAACACTTTGTGAATTTTTGTTTCTGAGCGCAAATTTGCACAACTGCATTATACCCTTTTATTTCATCATTTACAATGGGTACAACGCTTAAATATGTATATAATATATAAGGCGTCCACAGGGGGTGTGGCAGCAGCAGCAGCAACAGCAGCAGCCATAGAAAGTTTTTCATTTTGCGGTTGACTCTGGAATTTGAAAATGTTGCGCAAGAAGTCGCCCCAAAGGCTCAAACCCAATCCGCAGTTCTCCTGCCCGGCTGGCTGGCTGGCTGCATGCGTATGCAGTTGGCAGCTGCAGCAGCAGCAGCAAAGTTTAAGTGGAGCAAGGACAACAGAAAAGGTGCAGCTGCTCCTTACAATCACCCCCGTTACGACTGACATTCCTGAGCAGCTCTGAGCTGCTCCTGATGCAGGATTCGTGCTGCTGGCTGCTGCCCGCTGACTGCTGACTCCTGCCAGCTGCTACTCAAATTCCAGTACAAGTTAAGCAGCTTACGCATGCAGTTCACCTGGCAGCTCACCTCAACTAACTGATTATGCGCTCCAATCCCAGCGAACTGTGGTCAAAGTGGCACTTTTTCTCAAAAAAAAAAATAATAAAAATAAGTAAATAAATAAAAATGGATAAAAGAAAAGCTTTTTGTCAAAACTAAATTGCTTTCAAAAGGGAATAACTTTTGTCTTCCGTCTGACCCATGGAATAATTCTGCACTTTAATCTTATGTAAAGAAAAACTTGGAGAGCTTCGATAGCGATATTTTTAATATAAAGTTAAGTAAAAAATTTAAATTAAATGCATTTCTAATATTAAATATAAAAATCCGCAGTAGCTGGGCTTAGCAGCTGTTGTCGTAAAAATTTATTCAATCGTTATTTCAAGAAACTATTTTTGCCAGAAAACCCTTGTAAATTGTCCATTGTGCAGTGATTCCTTTGAAAAGCCAAGTTAAGGACTCAGTTTTCAAGTACCAACTGCTCGCTTTGCAATGCGCTAATTAGATTTTAATGAAGATGTCGTCTGTTTACTCCCCTTGCCAACACTCCACACTCCACACCCCTCCTCTCTCTCTCTCTCTTACTACACTCCCCGCCCCTTGTTTACTCCATGTCTGGCAACAATGTTGAGCATCAACGCGCATGTTTCCATGTGCATTGAAGCGCAGATTCCTTTACACGTTCCCTTACTTTACATTCTTTTTCATTATAATCATTTTTTCTTATATTCTTTATATAATACATCGCACTTATAAGAGTTTATAGTTTCTTTTGTGATGCAATTTTATTTTGTTTTTGTTTTGAATTCATCACAAAGTTTTAATTGGCTTTGATTTTTTTGTTTCGACTTTTAATTAGCAGCGTTTTCAACTTGTAATTGCACCATAATATTTTGCACATTTTGATTATTTATTTGCATTTTTATTGAAATACGAATAATTTAATAAATGCAATGTTTGCAAAATGAAAAAGCAACCAGAATTGACTTTTAATTACCATTTTCTACTCGTGCTTACTCATTTTTGCAATATTTACAGTGAAATTGAATACACTAGTAATTAACTAAATAGAAAAAATTGCAGTAGCTACAATGGGTGGTTGAGAATTTTCCTTTGGTTTCACGTGTTTTCCATGTGCAAATGCATATGCTTGTGGGATATCTAATATCGTTTTGTTGCCAAATGACTGGTCCCATTATACATTGATTAAATTAAATATTTAATTTGGTTTATATTTTCATTAGAAGCATAATGCAGACTCGGGCCAGGCACTTAGCAATGCTCTTTTCCAGTTGCTGGTCCACTCCTGCGTAACCCCACAATCGTTGGTCATTTACATTTGTTTGCCGTATGCTGCTCTCACCCTTTCTGCTTCCCTTCCCCACCTCCCCTCCCCTCCCCCTACCCATTCCCCTCTCTCACACGCTGTAGTATGTCATGCTCGCAATTTTCGCCACCAAACGACAACAACAGACTTAAATATTTGCATAGACAAGCACTATATATATGTATATATATATATATATATATATATATATATATATATATATATATATATAG
>SCDS01001323.1:0-14803 GCA_004149465.1 Drosophila nigromelanica | reverse complement strand
CTATATATATATATATATATATATATATATATATATATATATATATATATACATATATATACACTCACAGAAATATGCCGTTCAAACGTTATATTTAAGATTTTATTCTTCAAATACTAAATATTTACGTTTTAAATTTTTGAGAATTTTGGGCTTATAAAATAGTGCTTTGGATCAAAAAAATGCAGTTTCATTTAAATTTAATTTTAAATTTAATTTTAAATTTTACGTTTGTTTATGGTCTTAACTATTATTGTTATTTTGGAAAATTTCGGTTTTTATTTGAAATTTGTCGATATTTGAAGGAGGTGACTAGTAATCTACTTGAAAAACTGGGGTCTCTAGCTCTAAAACCTTGGAAGATATAGACTTTCGCGATTCTTGAGGGCGGGGTGGCTGGGGCGCAGTCAAGTATATCGGGTTTTGCGATTTAAAGTGGGCGTAGCCGGGTTATTAATCAATCTTTAGGGTATGTATCTATAGGTAGGTAACTATCTACATACCAAGTTTGGTGACTCTAGCTTTAAAATTGTGGACTTTCTCAATTCGTGATTTTAGGTGTTATCGGATTGCCACGCCCCAGTGGGCGCAACCCACTTTATCTGACATAGTTACACACGAGAATATATATATTCAATATTTCAAGTCTCTAGCTTCAATAGCGGCTAAAAAAATTGTGCCCGTATGACAGACGGACAGCAAGACGGATATTGCACAAAACCAATAAACTTAACTCTTAACTTAACTCTTTTTTTACGTTAAAGAATTCGCACCTTTTCCACCTGTACTTAATTAATTTGAAAGATTCTCAATATTTTCTCCGAGTGTATGTATACATATATGTACATTTCTATGAAGCTTGAACCGTCGCCCGATCCTGTGCCTCAACTTAAATGCATTCTCGAGCTCTCTGGACCACAAAGGGCACAAAACTCATAGAGTTGAGTTACCCATTGGTAAAGGGGTAGAGGGAGGGGCTACCCTCCGCACTTACTACAGCTCCCACACCACCTTCTGCCCAGCATTTGCCTTGGCACGCCCCTCAAGTGCGTTGTCCTCCTCCGTTGTTGTCGTCGTGATTTACGATAGGTCTCTTTACGGCCAGCAACACTGCACAGCCGCACACACTTAGTTAGCCAAACACACACACACACACACACATCCACACGCACATACAAACAACTCCAAAGCGTAGCCACAGCCATTCTTAGCCCCAACGCAACGCTTTTGGCCTTTAACAAGCGCTTTGTATTTGTCACCAAAAGCCTACACATGAAACCAGCAGCTGCAACGGGACGGCAAGCAGGTGGTGCAGGGAGAAGGAAACGGGGTGTGTGCGGTAGCTGGTAGCCGGTAACTGGTAACTGGTAGCGAAAACGGGCTGAGCTGATAAAAGGGTGCTGCAAGCATTCCAGCTGAAGTTAGCATTTGCCCAAACAAATGGCCAACAATCTGCATTTTAGGTTACACCCCAAAAATTATAATTGCATAGAAACGCAAACACACACAAATAGACATACACACACACACACAAATACGCTTTATCACAAACACATCGTAAAATTTAAGTTTTTGTTTGCATTTCAGCAGCAACAGACAATTGACTGGCAGTTTGCATGGCAAATATATATCCTCAAGTTAAATTTGGCTTATTTCAAAAGTTTCGACTTTAATACAATTCATAGTTTTTTGTTACTTTAAATTAGGGACCGCTACTGTAAAAATATATTATTTATATATTATATATATAATTAAAAATGGAAAAATGGTTTGTAATTTTTATTTGAAATTAAATTAAATCTTTAGATTAAAAAATTATTTGTATATAAGTCATTTTATAATTTATAATTTGAACATGAAATACAAACAAATAAAAAACAATAAAAAAATCATAATAATATGTATTAAAAATAAAATATTTATTTTATTTGTATACGTTTAAAAAAAAAAACAAAACAAAAATATTTAACATTTTAAATTTTAAAGGGTTTAATATTTTCTTACTTTTTTAAGATCACAGCATTTCGAATCGTCTTCTTTGTCAGTCCGCCTGCTGATTAAGTTCTTAAACTTGACTCAAGTCCCGTCAAACCTTTAACTAACTAAGTGCTCACAAACCCACAAAAACACACACAGACACACCCGCAGGGCAATTGCAATCAAGTCAGCCTACAGTTAGTTTACTTTTACCTTCAATAAGCCGCGAGGACAAACCCGAATGCCAAGTACACAAGGGGTGGATAATTTGCAAGCTATTTTTTTCACACTGGCTAAGAAAGGCGAACTATAACAATGACAAAAAAAAAATAAAAAATAGAAAAAAAGATGCACACAAAAAAATGTGTACATAAAAATAAGCAGAAAAATGAAAAGAAAAACGACAACACGCGCCGGTTTTCTATTTTGCCAGTTAGCAGTTAAAAAGTTTCGTATTACGTGCAAAATGAGCGCAAGCTTAAATTTATTTGCATACGAATGCAGCACAAAAATGAGCAACAGAAGAAAGACAAGTGAGATAGAGATAGACAAAAGTAATCGACTAGAAAATACGCTATATGAAAATTTACAATATATATTTAGATATATATAAGTTATATATATAAGCTCTGAAAATTGTATAATTGTATATATATATATATATATATATATATATATATATATATATATATATATGCTCTGAAAATTGTATAATTGTATATATATATATATATATATATATATATATATATGTCATATATTTACAATCATTACACATTTTTCAGAACTTAAAGTTTCATTTCTAAATTATTTTTTAATAACTGACTTAATAAATCGATAATTATTGATTCTAAGGATATGGGGTTATGAAAAAAATCAAAACTTCTTTTAGATAATATACTAACCCCTACATTCCATAAATTTCAAATCTCCGTCAAGTCTCTCAGATCGATATGTTAATAGAGTACAATATGACTAAATAAATGCCTGAGTAGGAATATATGTTACAAATATATATTGTATATATAAAAAATTTACGGATTCGGATATGCCTTCTTCTGCCTGTTATACATGCAAACCGTTTTTTAACAATTTTAATGGACGCGGTTTATATAAAGAAGCGGAAGCAATACCAGGCAAAAATTTAAAGAAAGTAGACTTAAGGGCAGGCCAGAAAAAAAATGTTTAAAAAGAGAAGAAAAAAAAACGAAATAAACAAGAAATGCGAAATGCCATTTCTTTTGCAATTTCGACTTGTATTTGACCCATATTTCATTGCACTCCGAGCGTCGAGATAAAGACGATGTCGGGCAAAATGGTACAAGACAACGCGGGGTGGGAAAGCAAGGGCTGATAATGATCACAACAACAGAAACAACAACAAGATGAAGCACAGCGACTTCATCATGGCCATCATCATCATCATTAGCAACACATCATCATTTGCCATCGATGTCTCGTTTCGTCTCATTTCGTACCGTTTCGGCCCATTTCGCCGGCTTACCCTCTATCTTTCTCTCTCTCTCTCTCTCTCTCTCTCTTTCTCTCTATCTCTCGCACTTTCTCTCTTTCTGTGCAGTGCATAATGTATACGACGCGTTGTCTGCCTGTCATTTTGGCCTACAACACAAATGTGTAACACTTTGTGTGCTGTCATGCCAGGCCTCTGTCCATGTGTGTGTGTGTGTGTGTTTGTGTGTGTGTGTTGTTTGTGCTGTTCGAGGGGTAACTTTAACAAATCTATGTGGCTTGTAACGCAGCTGAGTAAATATAAATCTAATATCCTACCATTCAGTATGTGCACTCGTGTCTGTTAATATTTCCAATGCGAATTCAGTTCTTTAACTTTAAATTGAGGTCCTTCAAATTAACACAATTTTTTTTTTTTATGATATATTTTATTGTTTTTCAAGGCGTCGTTGCCTTATGAACAATATGTTTATTTTACTTATAACTATCGCCGGGTTTTTAGTTGTAAGTTTAGTAGCTTACAATTAAAAACTATGAAAATTAACACAATTGAATAAGGTATATTATGTAGAATTAAAAAAAATATATATATATATATATCATTTTTGTTCAATATATATATATATATAATAGCATTAACCAAATAAAGTACTTCAAAAAATTAGGTACTTAAAACCTCTACAAATACACTATATTATTTAAAACAAAATATGTTTTGAATATCTACAAGTAGCTTAAGTGCATGATTTAATTCTCACAAAGGGTAAACAAAACTTCGATATTACTTAGATAGCTTTTTCTTTCGTCCACTTACTCTCTACTATATGTATGTGTGTTGGTGTGTATGTGAATGTGTCTGCCTGTCTGAACAACATATTTCATAGCTTAGGTAGATATGTTTTTTTAGCTAGTCAGCGCAAAACATAGCGAAAAATAAAATAAATGAATACGAGCCACGCACAGGCATCCAAAATATATATACACGCACACACACATAGCCACATATATCTATCTTGCTCCTACTACAGCTTCCTACCGGCCCATTTTTGGCCATGTTTGAGGCTGGTTGACTGTGTTCTTTTGCGCCTCTCGCATAGCTGAACGTGTGCACTGCATTTGTTTTACATTTTATTATGCTACTTTAAAATGCCAAGCAACTGACAACAACAACAACAACAGCAACAGCAGCAGCATATCTTGACAAAAAATAGGGGAAATGGAAAATAGGACAAAATTTTCAGACTTCTTTTAATTCCTTATTTTGTCCTCGGCAAACTTTTATTACACAATTTTGAAGGGCAACTGACAGGAGAAAAAAAACCGAGGGCGAAAAAAGTTGATTAAAAATAAGTCGAAACTGTTGTCCATAATTGAATTAATATTGTCGTAATGCCTTGTCAATACTTTTCGTTTGCTTTGGCAAACGTAAAAGTTCAGAAGGCACTATTTTTTTTTTTTGTTGATCAAAGCGCTTAGATAAATAAAAATCAGTTAAGATAATAAATAATAATAAAACTTGGTTGGATTATATGAATTTGATGTAACATTAATAGCAATTCAATTTACAAATTGACTGCTTGGTCTAAAGTAACAAATGGTTAGAAACATCCAAAGATCGCATGCTGCTTTAAATAACCCAAACTGACCTCTAAATATTGTTATAAAATTAAAGCCACCTATTTATTTAACTAAAAATCACCACATATACTCAAAATTCTATCTTTTTATTTATCTACGCCTTTCAAATTCCTTATTATCGGACAAAACCCAAAATTTAAAAAGAAGATTTGTGTCGTTTTTTTATCTTATATATATATATATTATATATATATATATATATATATATTTTTTTTTTTTTTAATTTTCTAACGAACCCATGTCAGCAGTTCTCAATCCTTCGTTCGTTTCAGGCATGCCAACAATTTTTCAACGCACAATTTATTTGCCTTGCCAAAGAAGCGCGTTAATGTTGAACAAGCCGCACAAAAACACACACTACCCACACACATTCACACATGCACACACACATTGTTATGACATTATGTTTATGAAGCATACGCACACACAAGGCGAAATAACAATTCTCACACACATACACGCAGACTATTAAAAAAAAACCCCACGCCATGCAACGTCGCGTAAACTTGATACTTAATTCAATCTGGGCGTAGATTTTCATTTTGTGCGCGACGTGCGCTTTAAATTAACACAAACAAACATTGCCAGCAGCAACATGGCAACGGGAACGGCCAACAGACTGGGACAGACAACAATAACAACAACAACAGCAAGCAACAAAAACGAGTCACTTGACAATTACAGACTCAATGACAGTCACAGCCAGCAAATTTATTTGCATTTTAGCCCAGCCTCTGCTGCTGTCCTTTCGTTTCCTCTGCCTTAATTCCCCTACCTGCCACACTTCCGCCGATTTTTATACACTTTACAAGGGGTATTTTAACTATTGGGACACTGTTTGTAATGCATAACAATAACTAGAATATTATAATCATTAATTGTTATTTCTATACAAAAGCTGTTTATGAAAGAAATATATTTTTGATTTCTACATAAATAAGAAAAGTAAACAAAGTTATATACAATTTTCTAAATTTCTAATTGCAGCTTAACATTTTATTCATAAAATAAAAATGTTTTTTGTTTTTAACAGTTTAAATCAATGTAAAGCGCATTTAAAGTTTATAATACCTACATACATATATCACATATATCACATGTCATTGTCTGTTTGCGTAACACATCCACACATGAACGTATAAAGAGACGCGCAATAAAGGCAGCCCACTAACTCATGTACGTCTGATTAAACGCAAAAAATACGCGAGTGGGCGCCGCCGCAGATCCGGCAGTCAACCAAAGCCAAACAGCCGTGCTTATTAACACAGATACACACACAGACACACAGCCAAACACTACCACCCGTCAGCTCCCTTCTGTACTCTGTCCACAGTCTCGAACCTCGCCTCAATTAGCCTTATTTGTGTTTAAATTGCATTAGAGCAGCGCCAGAACAACAAAAGTCACAAAAAAGCAAAAAAAAAAAAAAAATGAAAAAAAAACATGGAAAAAACGAGAAAACAGGCAGAAAGCAAGAAAATTACATTACCCGAACAAAAACAATTGACGCATTTGAGGGTAAAGCCAGACATTAAGCCGGCATCGTCTGCGTATTTATCGATAATTTCTTATCGTGGCCGCAGCTTAAATATATTTGCTTAACTAAGAGCCAAGTAAAAGCCCCATTTCCGTTGCACAGAAGCCCGAAAAAGCAATCGCAACCATTTACAAATGTCCGCAAAGCTTTTAACCGTTTTATATTAATGTTGACTTTATATGTTATTTATTTAGTTAGTTGCAACCAGACATATGTTAATATATATATAAGTTTAGTAGATATAATATGTTAAGTATTTACTCACACTTTTGATTTCATTCATTTTGGTAAACTGGCGCCCAAATTCCCATAAATCAACGCCAAATTTTAGGGCCCAATTGCGCACTCTGCAAAGCAGAAGAATATAATAGTTTATTAAGTTGGATTAGCAGAAGAAAATAATATGATGTAATTAATTATATTTATTATTAAATATTTTGTAGAAAAAATTAAATTAAATTAAAAAATAAAATATATATATTCCATTACGCTGGGTTAAAATAATATACATGAACTTTTTGATGTTTTTTAACCAAATAATTTTAAAGTTTATTAAATAAAGTTGTGTATATTATGAAATTTATTGAAATTTATATTCAACTAAAAATACTGTTATTTATTTCCTCTATATCTAAATTATTTTTTATATCCCTGTCTTTTTCTCCCAATTTATATTTCGCTCTCTCATTTACCCTCAAAAAGCATACAATTTTATTCATACATAAATAAAACTTACTTAAAAATTTTAAAATTTTAATTTCAAAGTTAGATATATATGATTGATTGACTTTGCGATTAAGGCCACCAATTATTTTCAAACTACTTCACAACATTCACTTCAATAAATATCTTTGTAAGAGAATTACATTTTCGGCACTCTTAACTTTGATTTTCATTCACTAATATTTTATTGAGTTTATTATCTGCGTAAATTTTGCTGAAATAATTCACTTCTGTGCCATTTAAGCTGTCTTTGCTTGTGATCAACTCTTCTCAACCATTTCTTTCACATTTACATTAACGTTGTTTTTGTTCCGCTCTCTCCCTTTCTCTCTCTTTCTCTGTCTCTCTCTCTCTCTCACTCTTCGTGTCTGGGTTTATTTTACGCCCATTTCACAATTGTATTGCTCATTAACCGCTTTCGCCTGCTCCAGGCCCGCATTTGCAATTTCTGACTATTATGGCCATTATCCAATTTCAATCACTTGTTCGCCACTTTATATCGCTTCATTGTTTACGCTTCATTCCCCGCGCCCGCGCGCACAGTGGGGCCAACCAGCAATCAGTGGAACACCCAACCAGCCCACAGTTCGAACAAGTTTTGTCGCTTCTCTGACGCTGTCATAATACAATTTTCATATAATTTAAATCATTTTGGGCAACGTCGCTGGCCATAAAACTTTGTCTGCGTCTGTTGTGGGCGTCTCTCGGATTGGCTCGAACCCCTTTCCCGACCGCGCATCCTTCTTGTCCCCATTGTGGTGCAGTTGCCTGTTCTGTTTTGTCGAGTGCATATAAACATGCGCTTATTTTGTATCTAGATAGAAGCCAAAACGTTGAAGCTGATGCTCGATTTACCCGCGCTGAACATAATCAACATTGCGTATACGCAACTTTGTTCAAGCTACTTTCTATGCTCTTTTAATACTCGTTGAAGAGAGTATGCTTATATTTCCACGACAAGTGCTTTCTAAATGTATAAAATAAAATAAATAAAACTGATTTACGTAAAACAATCAGACCACAAAGATTCCATTAAAACAGTTAGTAAAATAAAATAAATAATACCATTTTGCATGATCAACTTTCTTATCTCTAATGAAAATCAAAAGCTGATTATTGTCTTATTCTTGAGACTTAACTACCAGATATTTTACCATAAATATAATCTAAAGAACAAATATTTAGATTACAAAAAATATTTTCCTTTTTAAGATTTTGTAATATTCTGTTAATTACAAGTTTTACTAAATTCTTTTTTTAAGATTTACTTATTTTATTAAGCTTTAAATAAGTATTTGGAAAAAACTATCAATTAAACGAATTCATCCTTAACCCATCTATATCATTTTATAAGAAGGGTAATAATAATTCTTCAAATGCTTCATAATATTTCCTTCTCTTTCTTGTGGCTATTGATATTGCAGATAATGCCATAAAATTGTGCAAATATTTTTGGGGCTAGGGGTACGAGAGAGTTTCTTGCATGCTTTCACTCCATTTTCAACTTTTTTTTTGTTCTTTGCATTTTTATAAAACAATATTTCATTTTTGGTTTTTATCAACCCTCAACTTGTGTGGGGGGCTGGGGAATGTGGAGCTGTGTTTTTCTTTGATACTTATTCAATTTGCCGTTGCTGTTGCTGTGTTTTTCTTGTCTTTATCTTTATCTGCTGGCTACCGTTTGTTTTATGAGCTCTGCGCTATGTGTGTGTGCTTTTTCTTGTTTTGCTTTAGACTTTCGCGTTTAGATTATAAATGTTTCGCAAATGTTTTCACAGTGTGTTTACTCCTTGTTGTTGCTGTTGTTTCTACTGTCTTGTTGTCCTATTATCCTGCCTACACAGACTGCTAACTGTATCTGCGAGTCTACTTATATCTGGTGTCTTGTCCTGAACTTGTAATGAGTTTGCCAGGGCTTTCAATGTGCTCAACTTGAGCTCAAGTTGAGTCTGCAGTCCCCGCTTCTACCCCCTTGTTGACTTTTGCTACTTCAATACCAAATTTTATTTACACATCATATACATATACATTAATATTGGTAAATAAAATATATGTATTCCTTATAATGTTCATATTTGTACGCATAATGATTATAGATGCTCCTTATTAAATGTTTGTAGGACAAATAAATATATTAAAAAATAAGAACATAAATTAAACAATTCATTGTTTATATATATGTTTGTTATTATATGCATGTATATTGATTTTTAATCACTATCTTAACAAAGTTATAAATCTACACTAATCTTCTTTAATGCAAATGTAAATGTAACATATTTAATAAAGGCATGAAATAATTTCATAAAATTGAGAAATTCAATTAATAGTCCTAATTGATAGTTAGTGTAGTGCATAAAGATAAACCATGATTGGGGTTAAGCAATACTTGGTAAAAACAACTGCGAAATGCTAAGATCTACAGATTGCTGTCTCTAAAAATATTAGAACGACAACCTCATTTTGATTTCAATGATGCAAACCGCAAACTGCAAACCTATTGACCTACTCTACCTGTACAGGCCGAAAAGCGCATAAACTTGGCAATACACAAAACAAAAAATGAAAAAAGTGAAAACCTGATGCTGTGGACCGAGCACAACTAGTTCGATGGCTTTACGTGTATTTGGATGGCACTTGAGCATATGATATACGTGGTTCGTGCTCAAAAGGCAGAGACGCACAAGACAATGCATGTCACCAAAAACTGAGCAGGTGAAGCTTCACTTGTAGCGGTGGCTGTGCCCGATGTCCTGTCATGTAGCCAGAAATTCTGGTAAGTCCCTTGCCCTCACGTCGCCTCACGTAGCATCTAGTCATTGTCAAGTTTCGTCGTGCACAAACTGCCCAAAAAATGTGCTAAAGAAAATGCGACGGTTTTCTTCTATATTCTCCGGCCATGAGTGCAAAAAATCTTTCCAGACCTGGTCATATATGCAGGCCAAGAGCCCAAGATGACGTTGATGGCCTTTCATTGGTGCTTGCGGTTCTCATGTCGATGTTTTCTGTGGTTTATTTCGCTTTGATTTTATGTGTGTATTTTTGGCTTTTGTCTGAGCTACCTACGTGAGTTGCATTTTCGTTTTTTGTTTAATTTTCTTTGCTTTTTTATCAAGCAAAAAATAAAACTAGCAATAGCTATTATGAGTGCCACTCGCTGTGGCTTTGTTGAGCTGTTCTTAAGCTACAAATTCTATAATCCAATATGCACAGTCAACGTAGATGTCACAAAGAGCTACAAAGCTGAAAGAGAATTTTATGCAAAAACTCACTTAGCCAGTTTACCCAGTGCGCATAGTTATAAACACATTTAAAAAAAATTTAAAAGACGTGAATAACAATGTTAACAAAAAGCATTATTTTGAAGCATTATTCAACACAATATAAATTTGTTTATAATTTTGAAAGCATTATTATTTCCAAGCCGGTTGAAGTAAAAATACTTTTTTTAATTAATTGCATACTTTAAGGGTCAGATTCTTTTTTCGCATGCTTTGTATAAATTTCTTAAAACCTATTTTAATTTTAATTTATATTAAATTAGTAGAAAATAAATTTATAAATGTCAAATTACAATTATTGTGAGATTATTATTATTAATTAGAAATGTTAAATTTATTTATTGAATAGTTTAAAATTTTGTGGCTTAAAGGTTATTTATTTTTCACGATTATTTTTTCTTTGCACCCCAATGCTTAGGTTTTTTTTGAATATCTAGATTTTGACACCTACCACAATATTCTCAAGTCCCCCCCTAATTCTTATATTTTTAGTCGTTTTGGACTATATCAGATTTATCAACTACTACTTTTTATGTTGCTTAAAATTTTGTTGTTTTAGATACTCATTTACTCGTTGTGGCACGAGTTCTGCTTAAAACTATTTTGCGTTTCAAGCTTTGATAAGAGGCAATGCAACATAGCGAACGTGTTGTGTCTGCGTGTGTCTGTGTTTGTGTGTGTGTATGGGCGTGGCAGATCTAATTACAGCGACGGCAGCTTAAGTGAATAAAAAACACAATAAAAGCAAGCGGAAAACAAACAAACAAACAAACAAACAGGCAAACAGAGCACTAACTACTTATGACAAATGACAGTGAAAGTGCATTAAGCGGTAACTGCATTAACAGAGTAAAAAGGGGGACAGGCAGGGGGTATACGGGATAAGTACATTACGGCTGGGACACTATTTGGTTTTTCTTTCCTTTTTCCTCTGCTTGGCGCTTGTGCTGCAATTAAGTGGATTTTGAATTTGCATAGAACACGACAAGTTAATTTATAAATAGAGTGAAGCGGAGCATAAAATGCAGGCTAAACGACAGAGAGGGGTAGAGAAATGGTGGGTGGAAGTGTGGCAGAAAATATATGTGAAAAAGTGGAGCTAAGTTGAAGACAAAGTTGTGTAGACCAACTCCGGATAATTCAAAGAAATACGAGTGAAAATGTATATATATAATATGTATATGCGTTATTAAGTTTTGCACATGCTATGCACTTATAATTCTCAAGTGGTTTAAGCTTGAGCTTGACAAATAATTTACCTTGTATACCTTAGAAGAAAGTAAAATAAATAGGTTGATAAGGTAAAATAACAATTATTCGAAATGATGATTCATTTTATTTTATCCTGAGATTTTTATACTCAAAAAATGTTTATACTTTACAAATTAAAAAAAAAATAACTATACTCAGATATCATATGCATATATTATAAAAAAAAAACAGCAAAAAACAGCACAGTTTTTTAAATAAACTTGTTTTAATTAATTTGGCCATAGCTGGGACCTGCTGTAGTTTTTCAAAAGTACTGCTGTTTAATCTTTTTTTTTGGACATAGCACGTGACCAGCTTGTTGGCCAAAATGTTGACCAGCCGGCTGTCAATGCAGCTGCTAACAAAGTCGAGAAATTTTTAGCAAACAGCAATTGCATTAAATTGGCAAATGCTGCAACTGAAAATGAGGCAAATGAATTAGCACAACAACAACAGCTGGCACAACAACAACAGCAAGCGTAGTGAGCCGAAATGCGGCCGGAGTCTAAGGAAAAATCCGTTGAATGAGTGAAGCAAAACGAACCAAATCTAGTGCTAGCGAACATAAACACGATTTGGGTTAGTTACATCAAAAGCAATGGATGGAAGGGAGAGAGAGAGGGAGAGTGAGTTGGATGGGCAACAGAAACAGGCGCAACTTCATTACTATCATCATCATCATTATTATTATGTGCCCCAAACACAATCGTCAAAGCTGTGCCCTTAAGGCGCCTTCTGCTGCTGCTGCTGTTGTTGTTGTTCTTGTTGTAGTTCTCGTAGCTGGCAGCAAAAGTTGAAATAAATTTAATTGAATTTCTGCAGTGACACACAAAAGCAAACAAACCAAATAAAACAAAACCAGGAGAAGAACAACAATAATATAATAACTGGAGAAAAAGTTTATGTTTCAAATTAATGAAATTAATTTTTACGCATGTGCCGCAAAATGTCATAGCCCATAAAAATAAGAGAAAGAAAACAGAAAGTGGCATGCATCATATTTGAGGCATGACTGCTGCAATACCCCTCAAAAACACAACGTAAAAATTAGGGTATCTATTTACTATCAGAGACTAAGAGTGAAAAACTTAACCGCCAATACAATTTACTATAATATTAAGAAGGCTTTAATATTGTTAGACAAATTTAAAATATTTTATAGGTAGATGATCATATCGATAAGGCTTTTGATATCATTCAAGAATATATATAGTAAATATGGTCAGAGAAGTCTTAATAATAGAAAAAATAAATAAAAAAATTAAATTCATATTTATACCAGAAAAAACGAAGCTTTAAATGTGTCTGCGGTCAAAAAAAGTTAACCACAATAGCACTCAAGGCAAAAACAACAAAAATTAAGGACAAAATGCATGCCAAATCTACTTTCAATAAATAAAGGTGATATTAAAACAAACAAAAAAGACAACGATTTTTCGATTTCACTTAGTTCCCATGCAGCTTGTCTATCCTACCGTCTGTATGTCTATCTAACATCCTTCCTGTCTAAGGACTAAAATTTTTGCTACTTGCCATCTGTCTATTTGGTTTTGGGACCTGGACTGCAAATGGCAGTTGGTTTTGGGTTAATTAGCCAAATGAACGTTGCGGTTACGTGACTGTCACACACACACAGACACACACACATACCCACGCTAATTGCAAAATCCTATTATGTATCCATTAGATACTCACACGAGCGCAAAGTTATTTCGATATATTTTACTCCCGTGCTCCTGCTAAACCACCAATTTTTGTTGCACTTATTGAAATTGGTTTTGAATTATTTTTCAACACTGTCATTTTTGCCGTCTACTTCACATATCTTAACATTTTTATCGCTCATTATTTTTATGCCCATTTTTAATGATCCTGCGAACTCCTTTTTAGCCAATAAATTGGCATATTGTTCGTGGTAAACAAAGTAATAATCATAAATATAATGGCTTATAAATAAGATGAATGACAAAAGTTCTAACATAGCATAGGAATATACGTATGTAAATATATAGATATATATAGAAAAGTTCAAGTTGATGGCTGTCATTACACATTGGAGCTGTGGGGTCATAAACCAAACTCATAAATAGCAAAGTCATGAAAGAATTATAGAGGAAAGAACAAAGTGTTTATACGTTTTGCAACACTCTTTTGCATATTTAATGCATTACTTTTAATGACTATTTTAAAACTTTAAATATTTAAAAATGTTACCAGACTAATGTTGTCATTTCAATGGTAATTTGTACAATTTGTAACAAGTTTGTTTAAACATATGCGGTTATATACATATAGATTTATATGGGATTATATTATATATTAGAATACAAATTTATATTGAACAATTGAACAATTTAAATTAACATAAGCTAAATAAAGAATGTAAAATAAATTGAACAGAGAATTAAATAGCGAACTTAAGCCACTAGAAATCTGTATGCACTCATTGGCATTTGTTTATAAATTAATCACATATTTTGCTTATTTTAAATTCACTATTTAAACAATTAAACAACAGCATTTCAATTACACATAATTTAGCCCGCAGTTATAAACACCCTAAAAAAAACAAACAACAAATTTGAGCAATTGTTGAAATTTGCATAAATAAAGCAGCAGTTTTACATGATATATATTCGAATTTATAGCCATTAGCATTGAAGTTAACATTGCGAGAGAATTATTTATACACTGCTCATTCAAATGTGCGAAATACACAAATTTACAATTAATTTCCTGCAAGGGGAAATGACACAAACGATTTGCATCGCTTCGATATAAATTTGCAATTATGCATAATTGAAAATGGGGTTTAAAAAAATTATAAACAAGTGTGAACGAATACTCGAATAGCAGTTATCATGTAGCCAGCTTTGAATTATTTGCATATATATATATATATATATATATATATATATATATATAT
>SCDS01001322.1:0-12146 GCA_004149465.1 Drosophila nigromelanica | reverse complement strand
TTATACACGCACACACACACACACACATAACTTGTTGCTTTTCCAGCTCGCCATTTGCGTTAATTTTTGTTTGGCCTGCTTTGAGGGCAACTTTAACCTTTTACCCTGATGTGCAGCAAAGTGAAGCGCGGCCAAGTAATCGAGGCAATCGTTTATGTGCATTTTAAATGCTGGCGCTTAAAATTTCTCATTACCTTCATACCATACTCCACTGCCTTTCTCGCACTTTGCACGGTGACTCTGAATAATTTTTTACTCAGTCGGTTAGTTGGTGCCTGGCACGCGTCCAAATTCAATTTTGCAATTTATACGCAGAAAAGGCAAAAATAAAAACAGTTTTCAATTTTAAATTGTAAATTTTAAATTGCGAATTCCTTTTGATATAGTTGAAATCAACAATTTGTAAGTTTTCTTCAATTAGACTTTCAAAGCTGCTAGTATTTTATTTACCAACTATAAATATAAAGCTCAGCGTTAAGTTCATGACATAAGATATTTAAGGGATTGCTTTAATCAGATATGGATTTCGACTTAAAGTTGTATTTTAAATTAATCAGTTATTTTTTTTTTGACAGTTTTTTTGCTTTTGAGAATTTCGGCTTAATATTAAATTAAAGGAGCAAAATGTTTTAGAGCTTCGAAGGATCCAAGGTTAATGCATATGTAAATTATCCTAGGTATTATATAAATATATATGAGCGATTGTAAAATCAAATGCAGCAAGATGCAGCAAACTTGTAAATTCAAGCCAAAAAAACAAAAAAATAATAAATGTAGAATTCAGCAGAAAATCATCGACTGGATGAAATTTGTAGAACAAAGTGCGCATATTAAAAAATGAAAGAAAATGAAAATAAAATGGAACTGGCACTATTGAAATTCGGTCACGATTTTCGCATTGCTTGCAAAACACTTGCACATGAAAAAAAATTTGCTGATGCTCAAAATAATAAAATGCCAAAATGGAAATTGTGCTGCACTGCATGCGTAGCATTTTCAGTAATAATATTTTCCACTGTCCACGCCTTCACTAGCCAGCTCGTAAGTTCTGATTGAATTCAAAAAGTGAATTTAATTTACTGGATAATACGAACACGGCTTGATTCGTTCTTGTTGTGAAGAGCTCGTTGCTGCCATCAATTAGAATCAATCAATCAGTGTGCATAATTAAATTGCTCATTAAGCAACTACAACAACAACAACCAATGAAAGTCCGCTGGCAGTCATCACTTGAAGTTCGTGCTCCATTCTCGGGCGCACAATCAGGCATGTTTACAGATCCAGCACTCTGATCCAGTGCCGATAGCCACGCCCACACGCCATGTGCCATGTGCCATGTGCCATGGGGCATGTATGTTTACATTTACAGCTGCCCATTAATTGCTGCGTATCTGTTGTCGTCTTCATTTCTGATTGATTCATGCTGTTTCATTGTTTTTCTTCCTTTTTTCCACCCTCTTTTCGCCCACTCCAGTGTGTGTATTTGTTTTTGCTAGCCAAACGACCTGAGTCCTGTCGGTCGAATGGCCTTCAATTCGCAGCAAAATATAGATGAAAAAACTGACAGCTACCCTATAAACATTTTGTATATCAATATAATAAATATTAAGTATGTATTAAATAATTTAACTCATTTCATGTAGAGTAAATCACACAATATATATATAAACTATTGGATCACAGATGTATGATATTTACTTTTGCCTGTTGCACACAATTTGTATCAGTACAGGGTATATAAAATTACAAAGCTGACACTTTATGTGGACTTAAGTTGTTCACTTTATGCTACCTTAACACACCTGATTCACATGCCTCCGCATCACCTGATGCCTCTACCACTGCTCCTGGCCCTGCCTAAATACCTAAATGCTCCCTGGGGCGCCGCTCAACGGAGGAACATTTAAAGTGCCTTTGTGATTCGCATAAGACTAAAGTGCAGCTGAGACCATTATATGGCTCATATAAGTACTCACAATTGTGCCGTTCATATACATACATAAGTATGATAATAGGCTTGCCCAGAGTCAACAAGACAGAAATTACCGATGCCAAACTACACATATTCAGCTAGCATATATAAAATATAAGAAAATCTTTTTAAAATACCAAACTAACCCAAAAATTCCATACAAATTTTCTTTCAAATTAGCTGACATTAGTTTGAAGGTCTTTAGGGGTCAAGTTCATTTGATACACTGTTATATAGTGCTTAAATTAATGACAGTTTTTGTGTCGTTTCGATGTGTTCACATCAATCAATAAAAAGTGAAAAAAAAAAAATAAACTTGAGCCGAGAGAAATCAACTTGACGCAGCATAACTCGAATTTCAGAGCGCTTATCACGCATACGCAGCGTTATGCCGCCAAGCACTTGTCAAGGCACATCTGTATGCATGCATGTATGTGTGCGTGTGTGTAGATACTGGTACACATTCGCACTTGAATCGAAGGAAGTGCCATCAATGCGCTCCGAATTGCAGCAGAGCTCTCAAATTATTTGCCATCAAATTCTATTGATTTATTAATGTCGCTCATCACTCGACAGTTGCCATAAAGTTGCCAACGTTATCCGTTGCTGTATCGAGTGTTCGTTTAGTGGGCACCCGCATTGCACACATTAATTTTGAAAATGTCTCAATAAAAATCAATATCAAATATATTTTGTACTTTATGGCTTTATTAAGGTATCGTCTCTCTGGTGATGAAAATAAAGATTGTCAAGTTGCCCTCGAGCAAATTTCGTTTGGAATTGCTTTTCGCACAAGTTTGGCCCAATAACTTCAATAAGACTATATATACTTACAAGTAGACTAATAAAAATTGTTATATGGTATGTACTACATTTATGAACTCTTAAAGGGTATTCTCATTTGGGAATAAAGTAATTCAACAATTTATACGAATGGACAATTTCAGGTGGAGAATCAATTTAGAGCAAGAATCAAAAATGTTTAACAAACTTATCGCAGGTGGAAATTTACGAATGGGATTTCTATAAAATATAATATTATCTTGATCTAAACATTATTGTCAGAACTATTATTTGGTTTCTGATATATCTAAATAAAACATAAAAGAAAAATTTATTTTTGAATTTGTATTTGAATTTATCTAAAAACATGTTTTTGTCTGCCTCGCATCGGAATGCAAATTTCTCAATCTATTTGGCAAGCTGTTAAATTGCAAAGTGTTTCAGTCACATTTTAGGTAAATAACATGCCAAGTGTCATCCAAGTATGTTGTGTGCGTTAACTCAAGTGTTGTTTTTGCTGTGTGTTGAAAAGTTGTTCAAATAGTTGTGCATACTTTGGCTTGCGAGACGGCTCATTTAGCTTGGGCGCCCGAGAGTATGCTTCTTAATTTTAATAATTTATTAGGTAAAAACAATTTTTGTCTTTTTAACGCAAATTGACTTTGAGTGGCAAGTAAAATTGAGGTTCTTGTTGTCATTCCAATCACTATTATCACATTGCTGTAGCTGGTTTTTTTCTGGTTGTTGTCTGTGGCATGTTGTTGAACCCAATCACCTGAGCTGTTGGTATTGCAATTGTTTTTTTGGGCTAACACACACATCGTTAGTCGTATCCATGGCAACTCTGACAGTTTATTCTTGTTTGCCTGCCAACAAGTTTTCGGCATTTAACTAGGATTCTTGACTGCGGCTTGTCTTGGCCAAAATGTGCCGATGCGTTAAATTGAGTTGGGGTAACTTTCTGGTCTTGGCTAATGAGACATACGAGATTAAGCCGACTGACAGAACACAACTTGTACAATTTGCAAATTGCATTAATTGGCATTGTTGTTGCATAATGGCAGAGTATTATTTAATCGTATATCAGGTAGCTTCAAGTGAGGTGTAAACAACTTGTTTAATTTTAATTTCTTGTTGTTCTAGATAAATACCTATCCCAATTACAAAATATTTAATCAATTGTGTAAATATTTAAACATTTGTTTATAAATGTTTGTTTGTTTATAAATTGTTGGAAATTTTTCAATTTAAAAATATTTGTATCCAATTAAACTATATATGTTAACGTAGTAATCTATAAATAATTGATGTTTCCTAATTTTTATTAAACATTATTAAATGATGAAAAATATTTCGCACACACGAGACCAAAGCCAACTTATTTAAAGTAGTCCTCCTGCTGCAGTGCTGTAAATGAATCAATATATTCCTCTGGATAGTCAGACGCAATATGGGGCACATTCTGATTGAAATTTCCCTCCGCCTTGTAATAGTACCACAGCAGCCAGGGCAGCAGTAGCCACCAGGTGGTTCTCCAGCTCGTTCCACTTGGCTCCAATGTTGAGCTTCCAATTGGATACATTTCATTCGCACCGCGGGTGAGCTGTCAATGATGCCTGAGTTGGTCCAATCATCGAGACAGACCTAACAGTAGTATGACCCACATGTGGGTCAGTTTGTGCAGCTGCCGTTGGGTTGGCGCAAACTTGTGTACAAACATACTCATAACATATATGTGTAACCCACATTCACCTGGCTAAGGTATTCTTTTGTAGTATACTTTGAAGCGGTACTGGTATTTGCCGTCAGCAGTCCAAGCCCGTGTTATTGTAATAAAACAGTGATTGAGTGGATGGCATTCCCCAACAAATTGTCAAATACGTTCATATCTCAATTTGAAACATACTTTATCTGACAAAGAAATAATAATAATGCCCAGAAAGAACAGTTATCTAAGTGGCCAGAAGATTAAATACACTTGTGATCATCTAGAAAATATGCGCTATATATAAATCAAAATCGGGTTTAATGTTGTTTTTTTATACTAATGATAAATGTACAACCAATTAAAAATAATATAATATAAATTCGTAATTATAAATTTTGAAAAATATTTTTTTCTAAAATTAATAATGAAGAGGGGGAGGGAGGGGGGGTGTATATGATTTTTTGACCAAAAAATTATTTTTAAAAGTCCATATATTTTAAATGCAGAATAAATAAAGATAATAAATCATAAATGCCAACAGACATGAAAATCGGTTCAGTTTTGACAAAGTTATGGAAGTTTATTGGATCTGTGGATGTCAAAATGTTGGCAATCTTAATCTGCCTGCCTATATTTGTTTGTAAATAAGTTAATAAATTAATAATGGATTTTATAAATTTAGCTGTTGTAATACTACTACTACTAACATTTTAGATATGTCAGATGTTATGAATACCTGCTGTCAAATTAAGTTCCCAACCAATCTTGAGAACGGATTTTTTAAACAAATTTAGGTTGTAGTTATGAGAGCTTACATGCTTCACATATCCATATGGCATAATATTTTAATTTGATGATTTGAAATTGATCTTATTTTACTAATAATATGTTTTGCCTTTTCTATTGCAGGCCAAGAATTGAACGCCCAGCTGAGTGATGACGTTACCAGAGCCGCGAATCGTAGCTGTAGCTTAAGTGGGCGTGGCTGCACTCATGATGCGCCTGGCGAAGTTGACGCAAGGCTTATCGCTCAAAAATGCAGCGCAAAAGTGCGCGGATCAGTCGCACGCCAAGGTTCACATGGGAAGGGGAAGGGTCAGGGTCAGGGGCGGGTTCAGCTGTTAATACGAACACAATTTTCAACTCTCCTTGTCGCTTTTATTGATAATCAAAACATTTCGTTTCTGTTTCTTTGGTTGCAGCATCACGGCAGCAGCAGCAACGGTGCGGGGCAGAGCATTGGCAGCAACGTCAACGTTAACGGCCTGGCGGCCACAGCGGCAGCGGCAGCGGCAGCAAGGTGCAGCAGCAGCAGCAGCAGTAGCGGTGGCAGTGGCAACACCAGCAGCGTCAACAGCAGCGGCAACAGCAACAGCAGCAACAGCAGCAGCAGCAGAAGCAAGCGCAAGTCGAAGCCAAGGACAAAGTGTTTCGGTGGCACAGTGTTTCGCTGTTGCCTACCTTGTCGCGGGGGCGGCTCCGCAGCCCCCGCCACAAGTCCGCCCCAAACGCCTGCGCAGACACCGGACGAACTAAAGAACAAGACGCAGCCAGCAACAGCAGTTGATTCGCAGGCACACAGCGAGCAGTCGCAGCAGAAGCAACAGAAGCAACAGCAACAGCAGCAGCAGCAGCAGCAACAGTTAGAGACAGATTTGGAGGCCTGTGGTGGGGGCGAGAAGAAGCATTCGCTCGCCGACACGATTGGGACATCGGTGACCACGCCCATATCCCTGAAGACACTCATCAACGACGTTGACGAGGACTTGGATCAGCAGCTGAGCGCAGCGGACATTGCAGCCGCCAGCTTGGCCAGCGGCTTGGTGGCCAGACGCGCCGAACCCGAAACATTAAGTGACGCCAGCGTCTCACCCACCGTGGTGGTGCTGCAGTTGTCCAGCACTGTGACAGCTAGCACAGCGCCCAGTCTAACGCTGCCGGAATCGAATAGCCTGACGACAGCAACCACAGCGGCGACAGCAGCGGCGCTGCTATCGACAACCACCAGCTTAGCCTCAACGTGGCCGGCGCCCAGCGGCGTCTACAGCGCTAATCAGCAGCCAAGCGGCAGCGTCAGCATCAACGTCAACGTCAGCAACAGCAGCAACAGCAGCAGCAGCAGCAGCAGCGGCGGCGGCGGCACAAGCGGATCAGCAGCAGGTGCAGCATCGGCGCAACGTTGCAGCTGCCAGCCGCAGACCTCACCACTGCCGCACATCAAGGAGGAGGAGGAATCCGAGCAGCAGCAACAGCAGCTGCAACAGGCGAACAACCGTCAGCCGATTAGCCACAGTCCCGTCAAGGGTGCTGAGGAACCTCTGCCGCCCATTACCATAGCGGGCGGTGGCTATTGCGGCAGCTGTGAGAGTGTCCATCACAGCTCGGGCACCTCATCCTCGGCGACAGCCGGCGGCTCCGCGCAGCCGGAATACGTTGGCGCCTCGACGCCATCGCCGCGCATCAAACTCAAATTTCGCAAGCCGCATAAATCGTGCTGGTCGCGCATTGTGCTCGCACCGATTGGCAGCGGCGGCGGCGGCGGCGGCGGCTCATCTTCGGCCACGGTTATTGGCAGCAATTCGAACGAGACTTTAGCCTCTAGCGGCAGCACCGGCAACACCAACACCAACTCCAACACAAATACAAACAACAGCAGCAGCGCCAGCGTCGCTGCCCATCATCGTTTGGCCTCATCTTCCGCCTCGGCGCTCGCCTCGCATCCCAGCAACTCGCAGCTGCTGCCCACCACCAAAATGCAGGCCGAACAGGGCTCCATTGGCGATCTGCAAAAGTATCACAGTCGCTACCTGAAGAATCGTCGCCACACCTTGGCCAATGTCCGGTGAGTACAATCTAATATTTAATTTTAATTATAATTGTAGCTTGATTGGGTATATCTTTTATTCTGTTTGGATTATGCACAACTTAAAATGGTTTCAACTCTTAATCTAGTTTCGATACAATAACTCCTCGTCTTTGTCATATTTAAACTTTTCCCAACATAAGTCTTACCATTAAATATGCTGTTTGTTAATAACAAAAAAAGATTTAAAGCATTTAAAGCTCAAATGAAAAAATGTTTATATACTTTTCAAGTAGCTTAAATCAATTTATATAATGAAGTATTTTAATAATACAGTATTTTAAATGAAGTAGCTTTGCTTAAATAATTTTTTATTATATCGCTTATACAGTTCACTTATTTCCAAAGCTATAAAATACAATCTCAATTAGTGGCCTGGCCGGAAACAATTATGCGGAATTTGTACATTTTTTTTTACAAAAGAAAAAAAAAGTATAAATCATTTAATTTATGAAACATTTAAAATATTATAAAAACCGCTATTAAAATGCATAAATCATTGAATTTAATACAGCATTTAAAGCATTATATAACACTTATAAAAAGCGCCTATAGTTACGCAATACTTTTTTATCTGGCTGCGTTTGGTATTGTGTTGACTTTGGCTTTAAAATTGACTTTGAACAGCTCACCACTCGCTGCTCACGCAATAAAACGAAAATGAGAGAGAGAGAGAGAGAGAGAGGAAAAAACACAAAACCAAATAAAAAAAATAATAAAACCAAAATGAAAGCAAATAACATGGAAATAAACGCAAGACAAACAAACGCCACAATATTATTCTTTTATTTGTCAATATTTATACAAATGCGGCGGCTGCTTAAAGCCAAACTCGTTTTGTGGCAACACAATTCGTCAGCTGTACGCACTTGTGTCCCGGCTACGTGGCGTATGCGCTATTTATCGCTGACAACAACTGCACACAACGAACTCGGCTCAAAAGTTAGACAACGGTCTGCACAAACCCCACCAACCAGGCAATTAGCGACTTACAATGAAATCAATTTGCAGTTAGTCGACTTAATCAAATCAGAAAAGTTAAGTGACAAAAACTTTGCCCAGCGAACAAAAAGCAGAGAAAATAGACTTAACCAGAAAGCCATTGACTACAGACCACAGGGCTCCACCAGTTTCTACCTGCACTGCATATTGGCACATTTCAAGTACAAAGGCTGCGTAATCTAAGGCCAAAGCCCAATGCATAATTGAATATGTTTGCCAACTGTGCTGCCAATGAAATCGCTAAATGCACTGCATGGACCCGGTTGACATTTGTAAATTGAATAAATAAGTGCATAAATTTTGCAAAAGCCTTGCTGATTAAATTGTATATATTTTGTAGTGTATCGATACATATATACATATATATCGATACATATATATATAAATTAGACTTTTATTTTATGGCCGTGCAGTTTGTTTGTTGGCTTAAATTGTATTCAATTTTAAATGAACTGCATCCAAGCTAAAATTATTTTTAGCTGCTAGCTGCAAATTTAAAATTAATTAAAACAACAATTAGAATATTCCGAGCTAAAAAGAGTAAGCGTATCGAAAAAATACTGATTAAATTATAGTATAGAAATCTCTAAATTTAATTTACCCAAAATCCATAAAATGGCTTTAATTCTCCAAGTACTTAAATTACTTTAATAACCAAAATTTTTAACTAATAGACTTAAAATTCATTTGTTTAAAATATAGGTCAGCAGTAAGAAAAAAAAAAACAGTCTCAGCGTAAAGTGCCCTGTTTCTCTATTTACAAACATATTTTCTGTATAAGTACATACATATACATAAACATTTGTAGATTCCATATCAGTAATTACATACGAATGTGCTATTTACCCTAATTTAGAGCTGGGAATTTCCTAGTCATGTTCTCTGTTATTTGTTTTAGTTGGAATAAGTTAAATGTCTAACGAAATATCGCATGCGATATTTAATGAGATTAAAAAGAATTGAATAGCGGAAAAAACCAAGTAAAACAAATACAGTATGAAGATTAGTTGGGTAAGGTCAGTTTAGACTGGTTGCTCGAACGTAAAGGTCTATCGGCTATTGAAACCCCGACATAAATCCCATCATCATCCGATAAGATTTTGTAAAGATTCCTAAATCTCTTGTCATATTAATTATATAATGTCTAATTACGGTTTTTTTTTATCGATATTATTAAAAGAGTTTAGTTTTAAGTGGCTGTTTTCATTTATCAATCACATTTATCAAACTTTAAATATTCATAATTTAGACAGAAGAAATTAGGCATCGTTGGACATTGTTTTGTAAGACTTTCTAATAGCATTATTATTGTGGGAAGCGTGCATTCTTATGGCTGAAGACATGAATCTTCTCAACATGCCATAGGATTCAGTAAAAATTGGTAAATCTCTTGCCATATCAATTAACCAAATTATCGAAATAATTTCTAAAGTGTTTTTTTTTTTGAGTGGTTGTTTCAATTTATCAATCTTATTTATTGAACTTTAAATATTCGTAATTTAGACACACAAAAAAAAGAAAAGAAAATATACAGATACAGATGATCATAAGACTGCAGCGAAATCCAGCAGTGATGACTTTTAAAGGATAATCAATCTAACCGCGTCTCCTGTTGTTGTTTGCACGACGTCTTTTGTTGGTGCGTTTGTTGCTGTTGCGCCTATTGTTGCGCCTGTTGTTTTTGCGCCTGTTGCTGTTGCGCCTCTTGGCATTTTGCCGGCGCCTTTTGTTGTTCCTGCGCACGTTTGACCTGCGCGTGGTTCTGCGCACGCTCGCCACTGTGCTGGCCACCTCCGGCTCCTCCGTGTCCTCGTCCGGGTAGTTATCTAAGTCGGTATCAGTGCTGTCCGCGGTGCTGACGTCGGTGCCTTCTCCGGTGCCTTCTCCGGAGCCTTCGCCGGAGCCTGCTTCGGTGGCTGCGTCGATGTCTGCGTCAGCGTCCAAGTCGCTCCCGCTTTCGCTGCTGGCATCACTGTCGATGGTGTCAGCAGCCGTATCAGTACTTGTGGCGGTCGTGTTCTCGACGTCAACGTCGACGTCGACGTCGCTGTCGCTGTCGCTGTCGTCGACATCGGTTCCATTGGTGGTTTGTGCGGCCGCGAAAGCGACCCACATGCAGAGACAGGCCACAAGCAGGAAACGTGAGCTTAACTTCATTATGTTAATCTCTTGAATGTCAACGTTAATTTGTTGAAATTGCAGAAGCTGTCGGCCACTTTTATAGTCAACAATATATACATATATATACAAATGTCTAAGGCCGAACGGCATTTGTTGAATCGTAGAGCCTTTATTTGCTCAACTTGTGATATCAAAATATGTCGATAGAACAATAGACTATGAAATTGGGTATGGAAAAACTCCAAACAATGCTCTGTTAATCAACATAATTAAGTTAGTTTGGAACTGCCAGCTGTGCAAATTGATTCGATGTACACACAAGTATTCAAGAGGAACAAGTAATAAAATATTTGAGTGCTCCAAATTGTTGCTAATTTTGTTTGCTTAAAATTAATTCAAGCAATTTTTGAAGCAAATGTTAGTTTAAATCAAATAAACAAGTTTAACGTCAATTAAACTTACAAATTTATTTTCTACTTGTTAAAAAATCGTTCAAATTGGTTTTCACTTTTAATTGATTAGAAATTAATAATTGCAACAAAAACAAACCCAGAACCAAGGTTTTTTTTTTTAAGATTGCTAAGATTTCTGCAACATCCGTTTGCCTAACCCATATTTTCATGTAATGATCAGCTGCACTCTGGGTCATAAATGTCATATATTAATATCAAGCATATGCGCCACCTGCCATTAAGTAAACGAACGAAAATACTATTATCCAAAAATGGAAACAGACTATCGGAGGTTACTGCCTGCGCCTGGAGAATAGCCTGCGTTTTACTCGTTGGGTCTGTCACCATCCACTCGTAATACGCTGCACCGACTGCTCGTAATGTAAAAAGCCCCCAGTGAGCTGTCTTCAGATGGCCTTTTACGCCCCCAAACTGCAAATGCCCAACTCGAAGCTCCCCTGCCTGCATCTGCTATATAAAAGTTGCAACTGCCATGCAACATCAGTAACTAGCTCAACAGCTTTGCGATGCGCATCATCTGGTTATTTGGCTGGCTTTCAGTCGTTGTTGTGGCCCTAAGCCTGGGCGGCGTCGAGGCCCACCACAGAGACAGATCGCATGAGTCGCAGTGCACCGAGACACCGGAGCCATGTCATTCGAGAAGGAAACATTGTTCAAAAGAAGAAGACCGGTGTCCTACGACCGAAGAAGAAGAATCCTGTGAAACAACAGAAAACCCGTGCCCGACGACCGAAGAACCCTGTGAAACGACGAAGAAGTCGTGCTCTTGTTCAACAACAGAAAAACCGTGTCCGACTACAGAGAAACCCTGTGAAACGACGAGGAAGACGTGCACATGTCCAACAACAGAGAAACCTTGTCCAACTACCGAGAAACCCTGTGAAACGACGACGAAGTCCTGCCGTGGTCAAACGACGAAGTTACCGTGTGAAACGACAAGAAAACCTTGTTCTACTACAACAAAACCTTGTCCTACAACGAAAAAACCCTGTGAAACCACAACACAACCTTGTGAAACCACAAGACCAAGTAAAATCACAAGGAAACCTTGTAAAAACAGAAAAAAACACTGTACAAAGAAACCCTGTGAAAACACAAGGAACCCCTGTAAACCAACAAAGAAAAGAAAACATTGGAAAGTTACGATCAAACACCCTAAAAACACAAGAAAGCCTTGTAAACCTCGGGAGAAACCCTGTGAACCCCCAAAAATACCCTGTGAAC
>SCDS01001321.1:0-12147 GCA_004149465.1 Drosophila nigromelanica | reverse complement strand
GCAACATGGAGGGCTTAGGCACCTCCCCCTTCAAGCTATTCTCCTACACTTCGATCAACTATTTGCCAGCGGGCTGCACGATTCTCTTGCTTCAGAACAACATCGGTCGGAAGGGAATGGCCTGCGGGGCGCTGCTGGTGGGTGGCATTATCACCACAGTAACGGGCTTCCTGATTGCCTTTTTGGACCCGAAAGAGAATGCTTTGCTGCTGGCCATTATGATTGGCCTGGGACGATACGGTGTCACGGTCTCCTATGACGCGGAAATCCAATATGCCGCCGAGATAATACCGACCAGCGTGCGGGGGCGAGCTGTCTCCAATATTCATGTTGTGGGCTTGGCCTCCAACTCGCTGGTGTTCTATGTGATCTACTTGGCCAAGTTTTATAAGCCGTTGCCATCTATTTTCATAAGCTGTTTAATGTTCCTCGGCGCTGCTTTGTGTCTAACACTTCCGGAAACTTTGAACAAGTATGTTTTCCGTTTGATGGGTCCAGCATTATATAATTTTCTTTTACCTTTAGAAAGCTGCCGGAAAATCTTGCAGAAGCGGAAGATTTTGTTAAGTCGGAAGCTAAACTCTACTTTCCATGGTTTCGCAAACGTGAAGAGAGTTCGTCGAATTCCGTTGCAGATGGCTAATTTTGTATTTAAACTAAGTATGTAAAATTGGCCCTTTAAATTTTAAATGTGTTTTACAATGTTTAATGTACATACTATGTATGTAGGTATGCGAAAAAACGTTTATTTATTTTATGAATATAAAATAAACATGGTTAAACTATAAATCTTCGCTCAAATTAAATAGTCTTGCTTGTACAAATTAAATTATTTCTTATTTTTCTCCGTTTTGCGCAAAACCTATCGACATAAGTTATGTCAATTAAATCAATGAGCAATAATTTAAAATGTAAGTCTTTAAACAATTAAATATTGGCTCTAATATTGTGAAAATTTTACCAACAAATTCTGACTCGTTTAAAACAAGCTAAGAGCAGATTTTTAAGCCGAATAAATATTAATATATATAAAGATATGCCTTATTGACTGATTAAATATCTCCCTCTGCGATTAAATAAAAAAGAGTAGGTTATTAGTTTTTCTGTAGGGAAATATTCTTCTAAAATAACTTTTTTGTATGTTGACTAATATAGGTTATCTTTAATATATATAGTCTAAAAGAATGTCAATATCACTTTCTAGATAAATAACCATATTTTTTATAAGTCAAAATTATCCCATACATCAATCGGGAAAGCGACTGTTATTCCAAACAAGTTACTAGCAGTACATTTAATATATAACAGCTAAACATGCAAGTTTTATGAAAGTGAAAATTATATTGCCTTTTTACAAATCCCATTATTAAGAATGACGCACATATTTTTTTGCCTAGCACCTGATTAAAGGCAAATACTTACATATATATAATGACACGAATGTTTTCAGATGTTAGCTCAAGTCCAACGTTAACCTCGAGCCACAGCTGACAAAACAACCAAATTTCAGAATCAACATCGAATATAAAATATGTGGTATATAAAGTATGTTTATGTTTTTATTTTATTTAACTTACAGAATATGCGTAGAAACCGCTAAAAATTCAAATGAACAAATGAAATTCAAGTGACATGAATTAAAATATAATTACAACAAAAGTTTGTATATTATTTTATAGATATATCTAACAAAATTATAATTTCACAATGCCCACCACATGAGTATTTACTTTTACTTAACACTAAATATAATAGAATAGAATATTTGTGTGCTGTTAGCACTACTAATTTAATAAAAATTATTTTAATATTACAACAAAAAGAATAAACATAATAGATACAAAGCAAGTCGTTATTTAAACCCGTCTCATTAAAAAAAAAATGTATACAAGATTTATTTTCTGACCTGCAAATTGAAGGTGTTGTTTTAAACAAAAATTTTTAAATTTAGGCAGAAACTGTGAGAAACTTAGAAACGATCGTAATTGTGATTAATAATAACGGCGCATGGGTGTACGCCAATAAATTGTCGACTCGCCACCCACCGACACGCACCCACAAATACCCGCAATCTACAACCACCCACGTCACGCAGTCCAAAAGCCGTATTATAACTGTAAGCGAATCGTATCGCATGCAAAATCGTTGCGAGTATAGCAATTGCATCTCTCAAAATCTATATTATCAGCTAAAATAACACAATGGCATTGCATTTATTTTTCGGCGAAAAATTGCAGTGAACGCACAGGCGACATTTCAAACTTGACTTCGGTACGCTACGGTTCACATTTTAAGTATTCTAGTCGAATTGTACGAATTCTATAGCTGCCCGAAGAGCAGGTTCAATTCAGCCGACATCCAGCTGTTTTTGGCATCGTTCGGGAAAATCTGTTTCTTATCGTCAAAATGTTGTGCGAACGTTTCAGTCGTTATTCGTACAAACACCCAACGTAACCATTTCGCATTCGCAGACGTATGAAATAAGTCATCGTAATCATACTTTCAAGTGCGAAACTCAGTATCGTGATAATTCAAAAACAAGTGTTAATTGCGTCCGATAATCGTAATTTCTAAGTGAAATTACTTTTCAAATTATTTTTGACTGCAAAAACATTCTGTAAGTTAACCAACTCAAATATTTACACATAAACGTTTCGATAATCTTCTGGAAAAAATAAAACCAAACAAAGAAGGTAAGTGAAACAACAGAAAATATATTTCTACTCATTCACTACTAGAAAATTGGATTTGTGCAATGTCAGTCATTCTGTCTGTCCGGATAAACACAACTTTTTACGATAAAGATTTAAAACTCTAAATATATAATTATAGCAAAATTTGTAAATGTGATTTGACTCAAATGAGGCGAGCTTAATTAAAATATCATCTTAAACAAATAAACATTTATTTGTTATGAATGGAATTTAAAGCCTTCATTTTGTTTACTGCTATATGATTTGGTAACAGCTGTATGTAACAACATTTGTTTTAGCCAAAAAATAAAAGGTAACATTGCCCAGATCGTTAAGAAAAGGCTTGGCTTACAGATCTAACTAATACTAATACATAATTTAAATGTTCTGTCTTCATCATAACCCCTTAATGGAAATTCGTAAGCTCACTTAAATAATATAATTTAGTTGAAGCTCATCTCATTATTAAAAATGCGACTCAAAATAATAGAACTATTGAGTTTTGTGCCCTAACTAGAAAATGCAATAACCATAAATTTGATACACCCGAAAGACTATTAAGTGACGAGTTTATCTAGCCATCAATCGCGAATATAATAAATAAAACAAATGAGATGGCTCTAGTCGGGACTACCAGACTAGGAGATACCCCAAACCCTGCGATCTGTATTTATAAACCGATAGATATCGATAATAAGAAAACGGAAAGGGTTATCGATCTTTTGAAATAAACTTGATTTGCGTATGGTATATACGAACGACATCAGTCCAAGATCGACGCTTCCTTCTGCCTATTACATATATTTGCACAAGCCCAGTATACCCATTTTCAATGGGTTCAGGGTACAAAAATCACGGTGCCAAAATTGATTTATGGTTTTTCGAATTTACCGTAGCTAAAGTTTTTTGCAAATGACTAGATTTAGGTAGGTTAAAACTAATATATTTTTTGATGTTATTTATCGTCTCTTCTATAATGGAAATCTTTAACAAATTTGTTACCTATATGAATCATAATATACTGGATACTCTTTTATGCTATATAGTCGCAAACTGTTCTGTTAAATCTGTCATATTTAAATTACATAATTGTTTTTATTTTTATTCTAGCTAAGGCGTTCCGGCAACTCAAAACGTTAATTGGCTTTACTAATTAAGTAAATTCAACTCAACGAGCAAAGAGGCAATGAAATAAATTGAGATGCAATGCAAGTGCCGCAAGTGCAGCGATACACTGAGGCCATTGGCTAACTAGCAGCAGATTCTGGGAATCTGGTGCTGCGAGTGGCCGTTGAAGCAGCTGCAAGTGAGTATTGAATGTGAATACAATTGGTACAGGAATAGAAGAACACAATGCTGGAAGTGGACAAAATGCTGGAGAAGTGCGGCGACTTCAGCCGGCTGCAGTGGCTCATGCTGCTGCTCTTCAGCCTCATCAATCTGCTCTCGGCGATGCATTACTACTCCCAGACGATAATCAGTTTTGTGCCAAAGTATTGGTAAGATGCTGTACAATGAAGATACGAAAAGCATGGCGTTTACTTAACGTTATCAATAATACGCCCAGGTGCGCAGACGGCTTTGACCCGGGGACACCAGCACCAAGTACATCCAGCTGCCTGCCACTGAACAATAATGCAACCGACTCGGGGAGCTGCAAAAGTTACAACTATGAGCTGTTTATGGGCTACCAGAGTTTCACCAACGAAATGAACTGGATATGCGATGAGGCGTGGAAACTGACCCTCGGCCAGTCCATGTTCTTTGTGGGCTCCGTGGTGGGCACTCTAGTGCTGGGCTATCTGGCGGACTCGGTGGGTCGTCTGCCCATACTGATTTTGGCCAATCTCATTGCCATGTTGGGCAACTTGTTAACAATATTTGGCACGAATCTAACGCTTTTTTGCATATTTCGTTTTATTGCCGGCTTTGCCACTGACAGCAACTTTCTGATGATGTACATTCTGGGTGAGCAGAAAGACAATACCTTTAGATCCCAGACAATGCCATAAAACCTTATCGTCTCGCAGTTATGGAATACATGCGTCCCTCCTTGCGCACTGTTGGCCTGAGCATCTGCATCGGCATCTTCTACTGTTTGGGCTCGATGGGAGCGCCCTGGATAGCGGTCCTCATGGGCAACTGGCGTGGCTTTCTGCTGGTCACCTCGCTGCCGTTCGTCGTGGTGCCGCTCTTCTACTTCATCGTACCGGAGAGCGTACAGTGGCTGATTTCGAAGAAGAAATACGACAAAGCGTTGGCCTCGCTGAGGCGAGTGGCCAAGATGAATGGCCGCCAAATTGATGAAAGCGTTTATGCCCAGTTCGTTGAGGACTGCAAATTGAGTCAACAAAATACGAAGACCACGCCGAATTTGCTGGACCTGTTCAAGACACCACGACTGCGCCGCAACACCCTCATATTATTTTTCAAATCGTGAGTACGCAGCCACCTCGGCCAAGTGCCCCACTAATTTGCGCTGCTCATCCACACAGCATGGTCATCACCCTCTGCTACGACGCTGTCTCTCGTAATGTGCAAGGCCTTGGCATTTCGCCATTTGTCATGTTCTCTCTGAGCGCAACAACAATTCTGCCCGCTTGCCTGCTGCTCATCGCTCTCCAAGATCGCATCGGACGCAAGGCAATGGCCTCCATGTCGCTGCTCCTCAGTGGCATTTTTATCTCGGTAACGGGCATCGTTCTCTTTGCCGCAGCTACCGCCAGCAGTCGAAGTAAGTCTCATTGTTCGGCAACTGGTTTTAAGTGCTTCAGAATGAATCCTATTTATTTATTGAATCGTTATGATTACTTTACCTAAAGTACTTCCCACAAGAATGATATCAACGAGCGGGCTCTAGTATAAAGTAAATACACCCCATTCCCTTTTTATACGAATTAGACGTAGATTTTGAAAGGTAACATTGTTACCAATTGTTTTGTTTAAATCCGATTTTAAATATTCTTTGAAACCTTTTTAAGAATTTTGTTAAATTATGAACAATGGGAGATAGCGATAATATACAATTTATTTCCCAAATGAACAATATAAACGAAAATATATAAGAGGCTGATAAGCAGAAATCCATACTCTCACAATTTTCGAACTAGAGTCAACAAAGCAATCAGCAAGCTTGTAGGTTTCTTAAGAGCGTTGTCAACTGTATTAATCTGTGTAAGAGTATTGCGAAGTCGTGTACACGATTCGTATAAACGTTTTCAGTTCCTTTTTATGTCTGAAACCAATTTAACATTTTTTCTTAGATTCATATTCTTTTTATGAATCGTGGATTTGGATTGTGTAAAAAACAAATCATTAGATATACTAAATTACTTTCCAAATTCTTCTTATGCGTTAGTAAAATCAAATCTTTTAATGGGCACATGCTTTCTCTACTCCAACAGCCACAAGTCTACTGGTGACGCTTTCGGTGATTGGACGCTTTGGGGTTACGGTGGCCTACAACTCGGGCGCTCAATACGCGACGGAGCTGATTCCGACCTGTGTGCGTGGCCAGGGAGTGGCTGCAGTGCATGTCATGGGCTATGCGTTCACGTTCTTCAGCGCCTACATATTGTATACACGCACCATCTTCTCGCCGCTGCCGGAAATCATCCTGGGCGTGCTCTCGCTGCTGGGGGCGTGCCTGTGCCTGCTGCTGCCGGAGACACTGCATCGCACACTGCCCACCTCGCTGGAGGATGGCGAGAACTTTGGCAGGGACGAGCACTGGTACACATTTAGCTGCATGGAGAAGCGCACGCAGTCGGTAACCAGACTCGCTCCAACACGCGGCAAGTCCTTGTCGATTTCCACTAATTCCTCCGTTTATTTTTAGGACAGCTCAAGATAACTATTTTGTATTTAGATCGATTATAGAAAATGTTAGCATACTTTTATGCTATAAATCAACTCCAAGAATAGTTCAATTCTTTCGAATAACGCTAAGTTGCTTTTGCAATTAACTACAAGTCATTTTCATTATTTCAACATAATATTATGTATAAATACAATGAATTAGGCAATCGCAAATAGATTAAGTTAATACCTTAAATAATTGTATTGTGTATTTTTTAATTGAGACCAACAGTTATTTTAAATAAAGTATAAGTGTAAACCTTGCATTGCACAAATAATTTATATCGGGCTCTTTAAGTTAAAAAAAATGGGATTTATCGTATACAAAACCTGCTTACGATGGCTAAAAACAAATATGATTCGAAAGTGTACGATTAGGAGATACTCTGTGCTGCTGTGCTGCCTCTACGATTCTTAAATTTATATATAATAGAGTATAGGTGTGGGTTGGTATTGGGGTGATTGGGGGGAGGTATCCAAAATCCGGAGATATACAATTCTGAAAATTTTTCGGATTCATAGATCCCATATTTCATAACTTTGTTAAAACTGGAGCGATTTAATTTTGGATGGTATTTTTGTCATGATTTTTCATATGACATTATTGAAAACATAAAAAAAAAATTGGTGGCAGATTTGTGGTAAGTATTCGCCTTTTATCGATTTGCAATTTATCGAATTGCCAGCCTCCCAGTGGGCGTGACTCAAAAAGCTTAACATTCGTTTCATCTTTCTTAGCGGTCGCTCCTCACTAACAGTTTTCTCATTTAACAGTCGCTCCCCACTAACAGTTGTCCCATTTAACAGTCACTCCTCACTGTACTAACCCAGCCTTTAAGATAACAGAGAGTGTATTTAAATCATTTGCATTGAGCGTAGTAGAACCACTTCTGAATTTGTGGAAGGTACAACTCGCACGTCAAGACTGACTTGCCGTGAAACAAAAGAAATCAGAAAGTGTCACAAGCTTAGGTATGTGGTGTTACAACTTAGCCTGCCGACTGAATAGCCGTTGTTATATGTATATATATTGTCTGTATATTTATGCATTTATCCTAATACAATATGTTAAATTGTTGGATACACTACCTTAATCACAAACATGCTGTGTTTAAAATTCGATCGTTTTGAAATGTTGAAAGCAGCTGTGTTAAAACTGAACACTTGTGTATATGGAAGATCAAGGCTAATCTAAATAATCAATCTGTAAGTGGTCAGATAAAATTTTTTGTGCATTCAAGTTGACGTCGGTGTTTATTAAGTTCATTGTATTTAGCGATGATCATAAAAGCTCAAGTTTGAAAATATTTGCGTTTTAATATAATAAATACAGGAAATATATTTTTGGATATATTTTCCCTTTTGGGCTAAAACCTAAAATGCTTTTTTATATATTAGGTCTGTACCTTAGCTTTGAAGTCTAGACACATTTGGTTACTATTTTTCAATTTTTAATTGCACTAAGAATTGTACTGGAAATCTCTGGGATGGCTACTACCGATTAGAGCACTTAATTTATCATAGTCTGTAAATCCACATTGTAAGTACATCTTGGAAACTAAGCACGCGTTTCGATATCTTATCTATATTTACCTTTTATACAAAGTCTCTAGCTAAGGCACAGACAGTCATTCCACACTTCTGTATTTGCGCAACGACTTTGAAAGCTATAACTTATATCTGTATCTACTTATACGAATATCTGCAGTTGATTTTTGGCAAACGCTCGCCGGCCGACGAGCAATGTGGACGTTGGGCACCGCGAGAGCTGTTAATAAACTTTGACTGCAATGGACTTCGAGAGTGCGTTAGAGAAATGTGGCAGCTTTGGACGCTATCAGTTCGTATTATTGGCGCTCTATGGCTATACGAATATACTGTCTGCGTTCCACTATTTCTCGCAGACCATCATCAGCTTCACACCGCCGCATAAGTAATACACTTATATTGAATTGTTTTCCAATTGTTTCAATTAATTTCAATGATTTCAATGATAGGTGCCAGCCCGATTTTAACTTAAGTTCAATTCTCAATATCACATCCGCTGAGAGCTGCAGCTATATTGTCGAGAGTCCAGATCATTTAAAGCAACGGGAAACCGATTGTCAGTCCTGGCAGTTTGAGCGCGAGAGCTCCTATGAGAGCATCACAACTGAGGTATGTACGCCCTAAAAGTAGGCAACGGCTTTTGGTGCTTGCCCACTTACACTCGCATCCCCATCTATTGTGCACAGCTGAAATGGGTTTGCAATGATACCTACAAACTGGCCGTGGGTCAATCGTTTTTCTTCGTGGGCTCTGTCATCGGCACTATATTCTTTGGTTATCTGGCCGATCGCATTGGCCGCCTAAAAGCCTGTATGCTGACCACACTGACGGGTGCCTTTGGCGATTTTATCACATCTTTCGTGCACTCGCTGCCATTATTTGCGACTGGCCGTTTCATGGCGGGCCTATCCACCGACACGCAGTACATCTTGATGTACATATTGGGTATGTTCGACTTACGGGACACTTGAACTTCATCCACAATTATTATCATTGCAGTTTTTGAGTACCTCGGTCCCAAACGTCGCACTCTGGGTCTCAACATCATTCTGGCTGTATTCTATTGTGTGGGTCTCGTTGTCACACCTTGGCTGGCCATTTGGGTGGGCACGTGGCGCAACTATCTGCGGGCCGTCTCACTGCCGGCACTGGGCGTGCTCTGCTATCCGTGTTTGCTCTTCGAGAGCGCCGAGTGGCTGTTGACAAAACGCCAATTCGAGAAGGCAGCGAATTGTCTGCGCCGCATCGCCAAGTTCAATGGACGCCATGTGGAGGAACATGTGTTCGATGAGTTCATCAAGTTCTATCAGGAAAAGCTAAGGGAGCAGCCGAAAACCACATCCGATACTTTTGCGGGCATGCTTAGAACACCACGACTGCGCAAATTTACCATCGTTTTAGTCATCAAGTCGTAAGTTTGCCTCCCACAATTTGTCAGCCAAAGATACTTGAAAAAATACTTCCGTGTAGCATGATCATCACAGTGGCCTTTGACATCCTAAGCCGCAATATGGAGGGCATGGGCACCTCCCCATTCCAGCTGTTCTCCTACACGAGCATTACGTATCTGCCCGCCGGCCTGACCATAATACTGTTCCAGAACTACATCGGTCGCAAGGGCATGGCCTGCGCCTCTCTATTTGGAGGCGCTGTCATTACGGCCGTGACCGGCTATTTGATAGCCAGCTTCGATCCGGCAGAGCATTCGCTCCTCCTCGGCCTCATGGTGGGCCTGGGCAGATTTGGTGGCGTCGTCGCCTACGATGCGGAGGCCCAGTATGCCGCCGAAATTATACCGACCAGCGTTCGCGGTCGGGGCATGTCCAACATACACGTGGTGGGCTATGCATTCGCCTTCTGCAGCTCGTACATCATCTTTCTGGGCACTTTCTACAAACCGCTGCCGTCGCTCTTCATCAGCGTGCTGCTCTTCATCGGGTCCGCCTTGTGCCTGACACTGCCGGAAACGGTGCGAAAGTGAGTTATATGATCTCAGTATTCTATTCCATTTAAATATTTACGCAATGTCTGACAGGAAACTGCCGCAAACATTGGCTGATGGCGAGACATTTGGCATCGGGGAAAAATGGTTTTATTTTGCCTGCTGTGGCCAGCAGAGGGAGCCGTCCGAGGAGACGGTTGCGCCAGTTGCATCCATACAAAGTACTCGTAAAGCAATTGTAAATGAAAAGTTTTGAAAATAAATCTCTTAATTGTATTTACTTTGCCCCTGCATTTTTTAATACCTGAACATTCGCTTAGAGGGAAACACGGCACGATAATAAAGTTCAACTTTGCATATTCTATAAAATTTATATGGCTTTATTGCCGTTATTAAAGTCTTACGAAGCCATAAATGCTAATCCGAAGAAAAACGTCAGCAGGAGATCAGAACTGAGACAAGTCGATTATTTCGGATGTCGCAAAGATTTGACAACAACAATAGAGTTGTAATCTATACTATGCACTTTATATATATTATATATAAGCCGAGCTATAAAGCTCACGGGCGCCAAAGTAAATCCTCTGAAATGTTTACTGTTAAGGCGTGACTTACAGCATCCGACGCTACTAACTCTAGTATAAATATTAACCGAAGCACTTTTACGATTGCCAAAAACGCTAAGTCTCACAACAACAACAACAACAACAACAGCTCGGCCGCCCGGTCTACCCCAATCTCTTGGCCGCTGAGTCGGCCGAGTTAAATGCCTGATTAGAGAAACCGGGAGAAATACGCATCTAGACAAAGCCCCTTCAGAAATGACTTAGAAACCCCTCCGTCGTCGCCACGGCAGCATAACTGTTTGATCTGTAGTTACAGCACTTGGGCAGATTAGGTTACATTCTAGTGGGCTCCAGCCGAGACTCGGGACCATGCGGTATAGTAAGGTATAGTAAAGTAGGCAATTAAAAAGCGAACAGAGCCCGCTTCTGCTTTGGCGAATTCTGTGTTTGTGCAAGTCTCAAAGTATTAAACAACAACTGAGATAGCTGAAGTCAAACCCTAATCTGGATAAACGCCTAACGGCAATGATTCTATATAAGACAGGCACTCGAGAACCGAGCATCAAAACACCGCCCGTTGAGTACTGAGCATGTTGTTAACGAGGAGCTCGAAAGTCTTCGATTCGCCGTCTATATCTACAGTATAAAGTGTGTGTTTAACATACAGTGTATGGGTTCAATCTACTGGCTGGCAGCTGGGTAAAGAATTTAGAATGGATTTCGATAGGGTGCTCGAGAAGTGTGGGAGTTTCGGGCGCTTCCAGTTTGTTATCCTAATATTATACGGTTATACCAATATACTCAGCTCTTTGCATTATTTCTCTCAAACGCTAATTACGTTTACTCCGGAGCATTGGTTAGTTAGTGAAACAATAATATAATAATAAATAAAGAAAATAATACTTGCAACTTTGCCGGTTCAGGTGCTCCCACGATGATCTGCTTGGTCTCAGTGCGGAATCGATACGCTCCATTTATTCAAATGCGACACATCCCGCCTGCACACGACTCGACGGCGTCATCAATGGAACGGGCATTGCAGCTGTGGAGGATACGTGCCAGGATTGGATTTTTGAACGAGAAAGCGGCTACGAGAGCCTCACAACTGAGCTCAAGTGGGTCTGTGACAAGTCCCATCAGCCGGCCGTGGGTCAATCCTTCTTCTTTGTGGGCTCCGTGGTGGGCACCATTACCTTTGGATATCTATCGGATCGCATTGGACGGCTGCCAGCCATGTTAATGGCATCGTTGGCTGGTGCATCCGGTGATTTTATGACCTCCTTTGTGCACACCTTACCATGGTTTGCATTCTCCAGATTTGTCTCCGGTCTCTCCACCGATACCATGTACTATTTAATGTACATTCTGGGTGAGTTTTCCTTTCGAAAATATGGATACAAATTCTGGTAAATATTCAACTAACATGCACGCAACATTTTATAGTGTTCGAGTACCTCAGCCCAAAACGTCGCACCTTTGGTCTCAACATCATACTCGCCTTCTTTTATTGCTTCGGCCTGATGACCTCACCCTGGGTCGC
>SCDS01001320.1:0-13764 GCA_004149465.1 Drosophila nigromelanica | reverse complement strand
ACTTTTTGCTTAAGTAAAAGCTAATAATATTCATACTTAAAGTCAAACAAATGAATTTTTTTGCAGTGTGTAAAGTGTTTCTTGACAGACTGTATGTATGTACGAAACGCGAGCCAGCCTTTTTGTCAAAGGTTCGACCCAACCTAGTTTTAAAATGTGTAGATCTTGCAACCAGAAAAATTCTTGCAATTGTGGATAATACAAATCGCTTCGATGGGGTCACGCTTATTCGTAACGTCGTAACGATTAACTACTTGATTTCCTTTGGGTAGCCATGACAGCCTGAGTGCTTTCGTTGCGTCTTCCTCGTCGGCTTTAAAAGATACTTCTTTCGCCGAAGACTCAATGAGGTCCTCAGAGTTACTATTGAATTTGGTAATTTTTAAGTGTGCCTTCATCAAAATCATGATCTGGTCCCTTTTCGCTTTTAAAACCTCTATAGTGTCCGCACCACTAAGAAGATCGGCCACATAGAAATTCAAACAGGCTAACATATAATGAAGACAACGAATTGCTACAAAAAAAAGTTGAGAAGACAGACCATATGTAACGGTATTTAATTGGAATAATTGAGTAGCATTAGTTGGGTTGTCTATCCAAGGTATAAGTTGGTACTGTCTGTCACGATGGTCAATCATGAAGTGGCAGAAAATCTTGGTATATCTTATTATAGTAATGATATTTATCATTAAAAGTGTCTCGACGGTGGATGTCTATACCTTTGTTGGATTTTTTTCTTGACTTCTATTCGCTTCGAAGTCACACAAGAAAATACATCTTACGGAATATATGATCTTCTTCACGCTACCCTGACGCTTTTATCAGGCTGCACTTTAATTACTCCATCCCATGGTTATCGGATATCCTAATTATCAAACTTATATTGCGAAATATCCGGTTATCATAGACAAGTATACCTACATGTGACCATCAGACAAGATATCGCAAACGCGACCATTACTCACCGGATAACTTGTCAGTTCTCAAGTTATTATCGTATATCCCTGGCACCATATGTTCCTATAAGTTTTCATTGAAGATCGTCAAGTAGGTAATACCAAAGACAATATAAATACTAAGATGAGTAGTGTTTAATTTTGGAAAGGGTTTGAAATAGATATAAAAATAATATTGGCTGCCCAACTTGAATTTGTTGATTTTCTTGCGCCGACCGCAAACTATCCTACACATATATTCTTATAACTGTAGTTTCCCCTTTGCCGATGACAGTTTCTTAACATACGAAAAATTTCCTTATGCAGGACTGCTTCCACAGAAACTTCTGTTTTAATGCCTTGACATCAGCTACTTTGATATCATGACTTAACCCACATGCTGCTTCATTGGGAAATATTGATTTTGTAACTTCAAATTGGCTTAACTGAATTTAATTTAATTGATAATTTTTTTTCTCATCAGCATTCGGATCATTCTTTGCTGGGCTGACTTTAGATATAAGTCCTGGCGCTAGATTGAATTGTTTCCGAAAATCAATTCATAATATCAATCGCTGTTTTTAACTTGTTTATACCCTGAACCCACTGAAAATGGGTAAAAAGGGTATAATGGTTTTTTTGCAAATGTATGTAACAGGCAGAAGGAAGCATCTCCAAGGAAGCATCTCCGACCCCATAAAGTATATATATTCTTGATCAGCATCACTAGCCGAGTCGATTTAGCCATGTCCGTCTGTCTGTCTGCTTGTCCGTCCGTCTGTCTGTCCGTCTGTCTGTCTGTATGAACGCGTCGATTTCAGAGACTACTAAAGCTAGAAAGCTGATCTTGGACTCATTCGGTTCGTATATACTAAACGCAGATCAAGTTTATTTCAAAAGATCGATAAACCCTTCCGTTTTCTTATTATCGATATTTATCGCTTTTTTGGCCCGGTTTTTAAAGCATAAACCATATGTTTTAATATATTCGCATAAAGCATTCGAAGAATTTAAATCTTTTAGGTTTTGGATACCTCCCCCATACAAACCGCAAATCAAATACTACATTATTGCAAATTGGTTGTACATACGTGGTGATACACCTAAGCAGCCCTGAAAATTTTAGAACGATCATACATTCAGTTTGCGAGCAAATCAAGAATCTCTTTTCGGTAGTGGGGGCCAAATTGAAGCACAAGCAATTTCTGTGTTCATGTGCACGCACACATACAAATGCAAAATTTTGTCTTGCGTTTGTGGGTCATAGGTTCGAATCACGGAGTCGGTATATTTTATTTTTCGTTGGTAGTTGCCAATTAAATTTTTTTTTTAATTTTTAACGACCTTTATACTTTTTAAGGGCCGAGAGTTTGTATGTATGTGTTAAATGCTGAGTTCAGGGTATCTCCTAGTCGGGAGGTCCCAACTAGAGCAATCTTACTTGTTTTACTCTTTTACAGTCATGTTGGGATCGCACTTTTGTTATCATTGCCCCTATTACGGTTTGTAGCCTACCGTCGGCTGTTTTTACGGAGCGGTTAATTTTACAAAAAAAGTGATACCTTGAAAACTCCATTGTTGCCAGCGAGAATCCTATATAAAAGATGTTGGCGCCCGTGTCCAATAAACCTTGCCTTTTCAATTGTAACAATTTATCTGCTGCATATGCCCATAAAGATATAAGCAATGTTCTAGTAGTTTTAACCTCTTTTTAAAACTTTTTTAGACGTACAGTAATTCGCTTCATTTTTCGAATACACTCTACTGCTGAGCAATCGGCAAACAGTTTATTTCTTACCCCAATATATCTTTCGTTTCTTATGTACGCTCGAGCTGTTAATCCCCTCGATTCCAATATCAATAATTTCATTAAGAAGGTTCCTCTTTATAATTTCAGTAGATCAGTATCTGATTTTGCGTAAAAAAATGTTTCAAATGTGAAACGGGGTTGTTGTCGACGTCTACGTATCTCTTCTAATCGATCACTTTTTGTGCGATGCTCTTAATATTCTCTGCGACAAAATTATGTATAGTTAGCAATGCTTTCTTCAATCATGATGCTGACTGGACCTGTGAAAGGAGAGTGCCGAACGGGACCCGGTAACAGGGCTAGCTAGGCAGTCGACAATAGGGAGGTTCTTGGCACCCCCTTTTCCAAATTCAATTCAGTATCTAATTTATTATTGAGCCTAACAAAAAAAAAAATAAAAATGAATGTTCAATGCGGTTTTACTGAAGCTGAAAATTGAAGCTGAAAATTAAATTAAATTATTTGGCACTCGCATAAATGTAGAGGGCGGCATCTTAACCCATCGTAACTTGATTCACCTTCGCCACAGTTCCCTAAGTCCCATACCTTAAACTTGACTTACTTAATGACCACATTAAAACACTTTATCTTTTCATTGCAAATTCACAACAAACCCCATTTGTTTATATAATAAGAATTAGTGTCGGCATTATTGCTCTATATTGTAACTATATCTTGCTTCATTGCGTTTCAGTCAAATTTTGGTTTCTTATAATTATGCATATAAAATTAAACCGGATTTGATTTATTGATGTTTACTGCAATATTTATTTCTATTTCGTTTTGGGTTCTTGTTCTTCCCTCTTTTTCAGATCAGAATAACTAATTAGATTAATTTACTGTAATCATTACTAACTTCCGTCACATTACCTCTTCACATTAATACACAACATTTTTTAATATATTGACAACATTCATTGCGCAGAGGACGCACTTACCCATAAAGAAGCATGATGAGAATTCTCCTCAATGTTGCTGTAGGAAGTCGGCTGTGGGCATTGGCAGTACTTAAATATAAGTTACTTGTAAGGCGATTATCCGTAACATTTTCTTGATAAAAAGATAAAAACATAAATAAAATATAGTTCTTCGATTACTTGCACTAATTGAGGTTTTGGGCTATGACTTTCGTAGTATTAATACAACGCATTTAGCACCAGCATCTCGATCTACTCCGGACTGTACTCTGCTGTCTCCTGTGTCTTAGCTATTAAATTTTCCCAATGGTACGTGACCATAGTAAATATTCCACACAAATCTCACTCTCAGCTTAAATCTTTCAGTCCTCAGCGCAATTGCAATAGTTTGTCTCCATGGTAAGCAATTGCCAATGCCTGCTCTCAATACAATTTAACTTAACGCAGTAGTCGGCGTCTTCGACAAGGTGTATCTTGTATCTTGTATTCGGTTACAAAGATTGAAACCCGTCTCTATTGATATTATAGTAATGATATTTATCATTAAAAGTGTCTCGACGGTGGATGTCAATACTATTATTAGATTATTTTTTGACTTCTGGTCGCTTCGAAGTCACACAAGAAAAGCCCTCTTATAGGATTCAGATATATGGTCTTCTTCACGCTGCCCTGACGATCTTATCAGGTTACAATTTATCGAACTTCTATTGCAAAATATCCGATTAGGATAAAGAAGCATATCTATGTATGTGAAGATATCGCAAACACGATTATTATACCTGTCAAGACAAATTGTGCAACCTAAATGTTAAAAAAAGTGTTTTTGTATAGTTGGACCGATCATTAGTAAATCGTTAAATGATCTTCCAGACTTTGATTTAGCTGATCCATAAATACTAGTTTCGTGGTCAGGCGGCCTCTGCCAGGCGGCCTCTGTAATGGTGTGGGATAATGAAAATGGAATAGATTATGGTTCAGCGAATGAAGGGATGTCAGGGCACATGATAGATATTTATGAAATCTGTGTAGGTTTCGTTGAGCCTTTCATTCCTTATTTATCTTCGTTCCAACTTGGAAAAACGGACATATGCAACGATATATGATATATTCCAGGGTTTTTTGGTGATTTTTGAAATGGAAGACAAACTTGTAAGCTCCCATTTTTAGTGACCAAAACATTGTTGATGAAATGGTCGTCGCACATTTGTTCTTCTGGGCTAAAGGTGTGTGGTGAACTCAAACAATCCTCAATTTTCTCGAAACATTTTAGAATTTCCTCACGGAATGAGGATTCTTTGACTAAATAACATTGGTGTCTTTGAGCTGTTGATGAGGCAGTAGCTGCGTTTCCCAGGATGGCATCAAAAAATATCTCAGTACTTATATGCAGATGAATGTTGTTTGATTCATAAAATAGTGGATCATGCAGCACTTTTTTATTTATTTATTTGCAGCACTTTTTTATTTATTTGCATTGAGTGATGTCAACATTGTTTCTTGGGTGATTGGTGCAAATTGATTTTGAAATTTATTGGTTAAACAGCATCTGATAATCCGCTTACGGCTTGAAAGATTCTCTCCTCTTCAGTGAATAAATTTGTTTCCCAACAAGAATCTAACAGGACGCGAACTAGACACTATTCGCTGAACCTGTCCCTGAATTTAATGATAGCAGTTGGTAGTACGCCTCGTTTGGCTGCTCTTACTACAAGATACACATTTAGTAAAGATTGAGAAGGTGATTGCACGTGTTGAGTTCCAACCCTTGTCGCATTTCCTTGATCAAAACAGTGTAGTAATAAATGATGTGCTGCACGGCACACATTGCAGCGAGAGTTCGATTGGCATTGTTTCTGGTTGTGATTCGTTCTTAAGCAGTTGAAGCAAAGAGTATATTTCCTAGCCCACCCCTTCGTTGGCCAAGAAGCAAGCTAGAAAATGAAGCGCAAGTAGATATATAATGGTCACTTGAATTGCAGTATTCACATTTGACGTGAGTTGTGACAAATGATTTCGACATGTGTCCTAATTTATGTCTTTGTTTTGTATCATGTTGCTCTCCTTTCGAACAACTTTCCAAGAATTAGCATCAATGCGTAAGAACCCTGCAGATGTTATCCCAAGAGAGAAGGAACTCGAACAATTGCTTCTCATCATAAGATTGTTCTAGTATCGGTATCTGCTTTCGATATAATATCTTGCTCAGAACATTGTGACAAAAGCGAAGCAGATACTAAATCTAACAGTTTTTGTAACATTACTATGTCGGGTTTCTGCATTGAAGGAAAAACAAAAAAATGTAGAATATAATCTAAAAGATAAGTACATTGTTATCATATCGCCTCCAGAGCCTTTGAGTTCTCATCAGTAACGTGAAATATTTGCATAACCTCTAAGGCTGGACGTGACAGACAATTGGGCAAGTAGTTAATTGTCAAATTTGTCGATTACTGATATTGAAGGGTCGTGTCGTATGTGCGCTTATGAAACGCTTATAATTTAAATTTTTGCATCATTAAAGCTGGGCAACTTAATTTTAGGCAGCCTATTGTGATTGGTAGCAGAACCACTAGAATTAAAAAAAAGCTAGTCTCGTTTGTCGAAGGTTCTCGTTTTTTATTTATAAGCGTCGTATTTAATTTTGGTTCAATGAATATATCCTATAATATGTATCCTATAATATTTGTACACTGACGAGCAGAACTATAACACAAGTTCAATGTTCTCACTTCCGCGGTCTGTATTTTCTCTTCTACTTTATGTATATATCAATGTCACTCAAGATTGAACGGAAAATAGTAAATGAACACTTTCATATAAATAGTTCTTGTCCCATTGTGCAAAGTATGATGTAAATGAATTGACGACAAAGATGAACAATAGCAAGAATCACAGCAAAAAATACGGTTGCAATTCGACTGTACTCAACCGAAGCAGATAAGAAAAAGATGCCTCGATAGGTAACAGTTTTTTTTTTATTCTCTCTTGTATGTCTTGTATCATTTTCACTGCACTCACTCTGGAATTCTACAACGTTGTCCATGTGTGTGTGTTCATCATGTCCAGCAGAGTATTTCACCGATGTCCACAAATCACCAAAATGTTTTCGGACCTTGCTCTGGAGGGGATTGCGCTTGCGCAATGTGTTCAGCAGTCCTGAGTAAATTCTCTAATTGGCCAAACCTCATTCAATAAAACTTAAATGAGAATTCTAATTCTGTGGCAGAACAGTTTAAAAAAAAAAAATTAAATTAAATTAAATTAAATAAATATAAAAAAATTTCCATACTTTAGCTTAGAAGGAAATCAAGAAAGTAATTTATATAGTGGAGGACAAACACAGCCTCTGAGTAAAGTGAATGCGGCATGTGTGCGTGAATGTGTGAATTTGTGTTTGTCTGTATGAATGCAAGGGGGTTGAAATGTTTGAACCGACAAATCATAGGGTTTATTTAGACTACTTCCTAGTAAGGAGGTCTCTCCTAGAGCCTACTTAATTTTTTTGTTTGCCTCAATTTTTGTTATATCCTGAACCCATTGAAATTGGGTAAAAAGGGTAAAAAGTTTGACTTGTCGGAATTCATTCCAAGCTGATTTTTCATCTAATGTCGAAATAGAGCAAAATTCCCCATTTTCCAATAGCTTTCGATATTGTGGACTATCGAATCTATCTGCCTTAATTAATACTGTAGTGCTTTACAATCATCATCACTCAAAGCTTGATGGCAATGGTGGTAATATTATGTAACCCACGTTTACAAAAGACGAATACGAATTTTCGTTTTGGCCAATGCTTCCTTGAGTAATGCTCATGACTAGCTCGACTTCTGCAGAGACAGAAAAAGCAGCAATACTTTGTATAACCACCTTGGAACTTAGTTAACATGACTATAACTTTCAAATCGCAGCATCGCAAATGCAAACCATCGAGTAGTATTGAGAGAAATACAAATGTCGGTGTTCCGTTGACACGTTCTTTCAGAAGATTTCTTTCCCTTAACCGCGATGCCAACGTCCCGCCATGTTCCTTAGCTTAGTTTCAGCCCCTTACCAAATCACTTAATTCTTTCTGTGAAAGTGGCTTGACATTTTTATCTTCTCCTAAAAAGTTAGAACCTCTATTCGTAGTTTCGTATCATGGCGAAAGCAAGCTGAAAGCCACGAGTATCTATTTGCTGATAAATACATTACACATTTTTTTTCAATGCCAATTTTTGTAAATGCGAAAAAGTAACACTTGGAACCATGAAAATCATTATTATTTTTGTAATGCCGTTTGAGCTAAGTCCATCTTTTTCAGCCTGCTTGAAATTCGGTCGTCAGTGAACATAACTTCTCAGTGCACATCGGTGTGCTAGTGCACACCATTTTTATATTCTCCGAATACTGATTTTAAATTATACCATAAATTAATGTAGTATAATACTATCGTATTATATTTAGTATTATTAATCAGGTTAATTGAAAGTATACAAAGTACATACAGTAAACGAAAATTAATAAGATATTCTAAATTCACATGAATAGGCTGTTACACCTTGTTTTTTTTCTGCGTTCCTAAATTAAAGTATATGTTGCTGATTTTTTTAATGTGTTTAATTGCTTTCATGACTTTTCGATAAGTTTTGTTCATTCCTAAAATTTACTCATCACTAACAAAATCTGATTGTCATCATTTAACAAAACTAGACTTGGCTGAGTGTATTTCAGTAAAAATGGTAAGGCTGGAAAATAAAGTTAAAATATTTTGTTGAATATGTATATATATTTTTAGTTCCGAAATCAATATGATAGTGATGTAACAGTATGGAGTCCTCAAGGTCGGTTGCATCAGGTTGAATACGCCATAGCTGCCGTTAAACTGGGAACTGCTACAGTTGGATTAAAAAATCGTGACTTTGCCGTTTTGGTTGCACTTTGCAAGCCGCCATCTGAGCTATCGGCATCTCAACGAAAAATAATTCCAATTGATGATCACTTAGGTATATCTATTGCTGGTATTACCGCGGACGCGCGTGTGCTTAGCAAATACCTGAGATCAGAGTGCTTGAGCTACAAGCATTCTTATGGATCAACATATCCTGTTTCTCGATTAATTACAAATTTGGGAAACAAAATGCAAACGACAACTCAACGGTATGATCGACGACCATATGGAGTGGGCTTACTTCTTGCCGGATATGATGAAAAAGGACCCCATATTTACAAAGTAGAACCATCCGCCAATTTTTTCAGCTGCAAAGCTATGACCATTGGATCACGATCTCAAAGCGCACGCACATATTTGGAACGCCACCTGGCATCATTTAATGCATGTTCAAAAGACGATATTATTTGCCATGGTATTCATGCTATTCGAAGTTCATTACCAAATGATGAACTGTTAAGTAAGGAGGATGGTTCATCTCAATTGGTATAGTATATAATCTTAGTTACTTTCAGTACAGGTAAATAATGTTTTTATCTTAACAGAATATAACTATTGCAATTGTTGGAAAAAATCAACCTTTCACTATACTTAATGATGAAGAAAATATGTTTTACTTAAATATGGCTAATAAGCGAGGTGCAACAATTATGATATCAAAGTCCGAGGATGATGATGGCAATTCCTCAATTGGAGATCAGCCTAGTACTTCAAGTCCTCGTGACCCACAAGTTGCAGTTGCAATGGAAAATCAATAATATAAATAAAGTTTACTATTGATATATTAAAATAATAAAACAGCATGAAGAATGGTCCAATTTGCTGAACGTTGATAGTTTAATTTGTTGAACATACGGGTGTATGATAGACGCTGAAATTAAAGTGGAAATAACCAAGTATGTAAAGTGGAATAACCACAATGAATTTCTTGATTTTTTTGCAGACAGTGTAGCCTAAGACAATATTACAACTTAAAGAGCGCAAAATAATGCGCTCTCAGCTTGGCTTGCCGAGTGCCGTCATAGCATTTGTATAGGTGTGCACATACTTACGCACAGTTGCTCACAGCTTATTTTAACCATATTCTATAAATGCAGATTGTTAGCCTAATGCTTTGACTTATCAAATATCATTTATTTTTAACGATTTTCTTTATATTTTATAATAATTAAAAACTAAAAAATCAACCAAAAACAATGTCAGCTTGTTTCAATCAGCTGACAAACGACATCTTTAATTATGTTTATCGACAAACAAATATATTTTAATATTTGGTATGACTGCCCTTCTCATCTAGAACTAATTTAAGCCGATTTTGCAGTTACCAGTTTTTGGGTGATTTACGGCATAATTTTGGCCCATTCCTCCACCAATGCTATTTTTATGTCCGATTTGTTGGATATCTTCAGATTTTGGATGTTTATGTCCAAAAATTTTCACAAATATTCGATATCGCTAATATCGAGCGACTATCCCATATTTGATATGTTAAAACATTAGGCTAACAATCTGCATTTATAGAATTTTGATATCTTTTTTGGTTTAGTTATAGCTCATCAAATTTTTTGTTAGGTGCTGGTTGAAATAAGCTGTGAGCAACTCTATATATATGTACATGTGTTATTGCACAGACTTTAGCTTTTTTTTCGTCGTTGATAATTATTATTAATATTTATCGATTTTATAATAAATACAGAATTTTGTCTAGCGTTTTCCTCAAAAAGTTGTTTTATTGCTATGGTTAACCTATGTTATATCAGAAGTAGATTAAATGGTAGTGTAGTGCAGTCAATAAGAGTTGTGCAGATGATGTTGAAGGGTCGGCGGTTCGACTGTCGGTGCGGAATCTTTGTTTTTTCGTTGATAATTATTAATTCTATTTTTTTTTTTTTAATTTTTAACCACCTCAATACTTATCAAGTGCTGAGAGTTTATGTGTATGTGTTAAATGCTGGGTTCAATTGTAAAATTTATTTTGTATTTTTAAATTTGTTTTATTTAAATAATATAAATGAACAAATAAAATATAATAGAATATGTATACAAATTATTTAAGTATTACAACTGTCGTAGTAAATAAAGATTTTTACATAGCCAACTTTAGTATGAAATATGTATATGTAAGTGCAAGATAGTTTGCGGTCTGCAAGACAAAATTAAGATTCGGCAGCCAAAGCCAATGCAGTGCAAATTAACATATACATTTTTATTGTGGTGCAGTGGCGTAATCAGGGGGATTTATGAAGATAAGCCCCGCCATCTAAATAATTATTCACAAGTTTGTTAATAGATTACAATATATTATATGCTGTATATATTGTAAGAAAGAGAACATTTTGCTTACGTTCAAATTTATGCGCGTTGCTTATCTTAGTACTTATATTGTCTTTGGTGTATCATTGACGAGCATGGATTAAGAGATGCAGTTTCCCTTACTGAACTTTAATCAAATTTCTTACGCAATATAAATTGCTTATAAAATATTAATTTAATCGCGTTCTGCTCTTATAATTCATAATGCAAAACTTAAAAAAAAAACTTTTGTTTGACTACCGTTAACTTTTGTAGACAATTTAGTCGCCTTCGCGTAGCCTTACACGCTGCACTGATTTGTTGCGTTCTGATTTTTATACTCGTTCACGAAGTGAAACTAGTATATTGGGGTTGTGCAATGTCCGTCATGCTGTCCGTCTGTCTGTCTGTCTGTCCGGATTAACGAAACTTTTTTCGGCGCTATGGAAGATAGAGACTTGAAACTTTGGATATATACTTGTAGTTATCATCTTCAGAGAAAATATTAAGATTTTTGTGCCACGCCCACTGGGAGGCTGGAAATTCGATAAAATGTGAATATTTCTTATAATTTTAAGGATAGAGCCACCAAATTTGATTTGTAGACAGCTGGTGACAGATTGCACCATTGATAATCCGGCGACGCCCACTAGAACGCCCCCCCCCACGCAGTTTTTAAGCTACAGTCACCAAATTCGGGAAGCTCTTCTCCTGCCCCCGAAAATCTATATCTCGTACAGTCTTAAAGCCAAATTCACCAAATTTGGTATGTAGATAGCTACTGACCTCCTCCAAAGATTGTGGTCTTGACATTTCGGCCACTCCTACTAGAATGCCCCCGCCACCCCCGCCCATTAAAATCAGTTTTTAAGCTAGAGTTAACAATTTTGGAAATTAGATAACTGGTCACCTCCTTTAAAGATCGGTACAACAATTTCGGCCCTAATCGCCAAGTACGAATTACAAATCAGTTTCCCTCTAATCGCCAATTAGAGTCTACATTTTTGAATGTTCCCTCTCCATAGCCCACTAAATCTGCTCAACCGCTCTCGACAGTTGTGGATACGCCTCAATACTTGAACGTATGTTTGTTATGTTTATTACCCTCGCCAAATTATTGTCAGAATATTACTTCTCTGGCTTCTACTGAAGTTCTGCCCATAGACCCAATTGTTGATCCTCTTGTTATCAACAATTCGTCTATTGCACGAGCTGGTTGCAGAGGTAGGCTCTCGCGCAATTTAATACAGAACTGAAGCTGCAATCATGCTGTGCTTTCTATCCCTTCATCTCCGACGTTAACTTCTCGGACACCGCTTCTAATTCTTTCTCAGCTTATACCGCGAGTAAATATTCTGCAAGCTTTACTAGATTTAATCTGGGATCCCAACCTTCGTCTCCCATCGTACCTCTGCAGACTTTTACTTACCTATTTTTTTATGAAGCGCCGATACCAGGCCGCCGTTCCTAAAAAACTTTGCACTCTTTTGACGTTGAGCCACGTTGCGTAAGATGGCCGACACGCGCTCGGGATCCATTTTTAGCTTTCTTCGAACTTCTGACATGGCTTTCAAACTTATTATCTGGTATGATAAGCAAATCGTCGACATAGGCATATACATTGGCTCATATTTCCGCTGGAATTACTCGGTCAACTAATCTGCATAAGCGCTGGGCAGTGTTGCATAGACCAAAAGGCATTATCCGAAACTGATACAGCGTCCTCCCAGGCACTATGAAGGCTGTATAGGCTCGGCTCTGCCCTTCCGAGCTCGAATTGCTAAAATTCAAATTTTAAATCGACGCTGGATATTTAGAATAGATATGTGGGTGCATTTGTGAAGGTCCTCTCGAGGCTAGGTAGTGGATAGGTATCTTAAATAGTCAGGGTGTTGAGTTTGCAGGTATCGATTTTAATCCGGCCATCGCCATCGGTTGCTGCACGGCCTCTTACTGCACTCGATGACCCCCAAGCCAATGGTGTGTCCACCTGCGCTGACGATTATGGTTAATGACGATCCCGGAGTCGCACAAGACTTCTTACCCAATTCTACAGTCTCCAACGTAAGAAACTCTTTCTTAACGTTATCCAAGACAGCTTTCTGGTCTGGCGACAATTCTAATTATTTAATTCTAATTGGCAATTCTACTCGGTCGACGATTGAACGATCTTCCCCATTGGCTACCCACCTACCTACTTCACTATGGACGCATATGAGCCTAGCTTCTCCCATAACTCCACACAACCTCGGCTTAGCATGCTATGCATAGCGCTAATGTTTGCGAGCACTCGAGGTTAGTTTTTCATACACTAGTGCACTGCATCGATCACCTGTCTCCTCAAATATTGACTTTGCTCAAAACGTGATCTTTCCTTTTTCACCTTCATACAATTTACCTGGAAGTCTGCAAATATTATATTTCGGGTGTCTAAATTGTTCCTCAACCTTTTTCATATGGTAAGTTCCTGATTCTAGCATGCATACTTATTTTCGCTAACCTATTCTTAATTATTATCTCTTACTCTACCCTTTTAGTGCAGACTCCATCTATGAGCGTAAAGCGAGCTATCTCGTCTATGAGTACCTTTTTGACGAGTTTGATCATCTCGTTTTCCGGTGGTGGCTCCGCATGGTATGGAGAGATTTCTCAGCTTGAATGTGAGTGACGTACTTTTACTTGTGCTCCAAAACTTTAATTTTTCTTCGCGAAATTAAATTGCCTTTTTAAAATATTTTAATACCTTTCTGTGCTTTATTAAAAAGCTTCAATTTGCTGTGAAAAGCGCTTTCTGTTGTGCATCGTAAGTCGGCTTATTTATTATTTTTTATTTAACGCGGCATCAGTCCTGTGTTGTTGTTAGTGCCCGTTTTGCTTATCTGC
>SCDS01001319.1:16969-49840 GCA_004149465.1 Drosophila nigromelanica | reverse complement strand
TTTCATTTAGATCGATTTTACATTTAAAATATATGAATTTTTTGAAAATAAAAAGAAAAAAGAATGTAAACTCCCCTCATATCCGAAAAAAATTTTTTTTTCAAAATTTAGAATATATGTATGTATATGTCATAATTAATTAGATATTAATCCTGCATTGCACAAATATTGCCAGGCTGTAATTTTTATTACACTGTGAATGAGGATTACGTTGTCGGCTACACCCGCCTGCAACGTTTTTACTTGTTTATATAGTAAGACTACCAATTTACTTCACTTCTTTCAGACGATAAAGAAATAAATTTAACTACAAGTAAAATATATTTTTCTCTTAAATTACCCCAAATTATTTGCGATGGCAATAACAATTCTTACTATTGGTTTTGTTTAAATAAATATCCGATTACGACCGAACCGGTCGTCGTATTATAAATATCGTATTATAAAATATAAATATATAAAGAAATAAAATCGAGTCACATAATTTTAAAAAAATCGTTGCATGAATATTGCAAACATTTCAATCCATAATAAAATAAACCTTTTAAAAAACCTCTGTTACTGAAAGTGTAAAGTTAGGTTCACTAATCAAATTAACCGAAGAGGCATCGGTTCTAACCGGCTTACAGCAATAATTCGTATAAAACATTGAACTAACTAACTAACTAACTGTATGTACTTATCAACTTTAATTTAACATCTATTTTAGAAAAAAGGGGCCTAAAGAAAAAAGTTTAATAGATGTGTTTTTAATAAATTAAACAAACAAAAATGTTTAACAATAAATCAGCAATTTAAGAAGCTTTTAAGCAAACGATAAATAGAAAAATACAAACAATTTTGTTGGTATTAGACGTAACTTTTAAAGCTTAAACTGTGCTTTTTCAGTGGTGTGCCAGCATATAATCAGTTTATCGTTTCAAGCTGTGTCTGAAAGCTAAACAAATAAAAAAAACTATGACTACACAACTGGCCGCAAAGTAAATTGGAAAATATACTAAACAACCATATGACCCACATAAGCCTGTCGCCTTTTCTTAGCCTCAGCTCCCCCTTTGTAATAACTTCTGAGCGCAGCAATCGATTCCAGGCAGTACTTCAATATGCTTTCAGACAACGCCTGGCGGCATTTGACTTTATTGGTGGTTGATTGCGGGCCTTTCGCCCCTTCCCCCACCCCCCACTCACGACACCCTTTGACCTCGAGCTACTCATCAGACTTGAGTTTAATTGTTTGTTTTCTTAGTTTATTGAACTGTGGCAGACGTACGACTAACAACTGGTCAGTGGGCACTTCAGTTGATGCACTTAATGTCCATGGCGTGTTTTTAATGGCCATCATTTTGTCTGGGACTTTAATTAACTCGCTTTAAGCCCAGTGGCCGGCACATGCTTCTTTTTTCTTCTTCTTCTAATTTATAACTAACTGGCAAGACGCGTTGCGGCCGTTGCGTTACCAACAACGCCAAAGCAAATCCCAAAGTTGTTTATTTGTCCTTGCTGCCAGCCATTTTATTTATTTAGCTCGCGTCGCGTCTTGTGAAAAATACAGGCTAGTACGCTGCTACACAGCAACAGTGTATGCTGGCGGTTGTGTGGAGGGCTGTGCTGTGCTTTACTCAGGCGCTGGGCAACTAAAAACCCATAACTATATGTTTTTCTGACACATTTTAAAAGTGCGCCGCAAGTCGCATGCAATTTATTGTTATTGCGTTTTGTACTCGTTTTTCTTTCGTTTTTTCATTTTGCTGTTGTTATTTTATGTATTTGTGCTCTCTATCTTGCTTTTCGTTCTTTTTTTTCGCAAATCCAAGGACATTTTGTTGTACATTTGTGTTAACCTAATATGCTTGTAATTGCCAGCTAAAAAAAAACAAAAAAATTACAGAACTAAAATCTGGAACAATGTATGGTTTTGTTGTTGTTTGTTAGTTGGGTTTCATTGCTGTTGCTGCTGCAACTGCTGTTTCTGGCACACAGCTTGTTAGTGAAAGTTGCGAAAACAAGGACCAAAACTGGCTATTGTCCATTGTGTATAAAAATAGTGTACTAACGAAAAGGGGGAATATCCATTTTGTTGTCATATTTAGCAAACAATATTAAACAATTCATTCAATTTAAATATGATCAATTTTGGAATATTTTAAAATACAAGTGCACACAAAAAACATACAAATATATAAAATTTCTTAAAAGGTGTTTAAAAAGAAGAGAGATCCGTAATTCGATTCTCAAAGAACTGGCTAATATTTATAATTTTCTGCTCTAAAAAGTATGCTATACATTTTACAGCGGTATATTATTTATTTATATTATTATTATTATTTACTTAGTTCTCTGTCCAGTACGACACCCAAATACTTGTGAGAGCTCTTGTGCGTGAGGGTAGAGCCCAGCATCGAAATTCCGCTGCACGACAGTGTCCTTGTAGTAAAGGTTACGTTTGCGCATTTGCTGCTGTTGACGCCTTTATTCCATTTCACAGTCCAGTCCTCAAAGCTGCATACGTATTGTTGTAAGGCTTCCGTATCTAGAGAAATGTGGAATTCTAGTTTTGAATTTCAAAATATAAATATTGTAAAACCGGTTTATAATAAAATATACAAATATTTACGAAAAAATGAAAATAAAAAAAAATATTTGTAACTTCAATATGAAACAGACCCATTTATTAAATTAATTTCTTGGCCATCTTATGACATTTCACAAAAATGTTAAAAAACTCATATCACACAAATTCTTATTGGTATATTCTATTTATACTATTTTCAACGTATTTCATATTTTTTAAATAAATCGTCAATATATTTAAAGTGTCTTCATCAAAATATTAACCAATTAAAAAAGAAAAAATTAAAAAAGCGACTTAATTTCTTCATGCGAAATACAATAATAAACATACTTATTCGCAGAGTATATATTATTCGTAATAAATACAAAATGTTTGCCATGCTTTATTTTTAGCTCTTTCACCATTTGGTCGCTTTAATTTGTTGGTCAGCTTAAAAACTGTTATGGTGCATTTTAATTGACGCTGATTCTGCAGCAGTGTCCACATGCCACATGGCAGCGTTTTATTTTGCGAAATATTTTTCTTAACCAAATTTATTGTCGAGTGTTGGGGATATGTGTGTGTGTGCGTTGGTGCGTAAAGCAGGTTATTTGGGTTAATAGTGCAGTCTGCTGTATCATGTTTTAAAGCTAATTGTTGTATTTTAAGAAACCACAATACACTTTAAAAAATAAAGATAGCTAATATCAACACACACATATCAATCGGACAATTTGAAGACAGCAAACAGATACTTTTAATGCAGGGGAGTTACGGGGTAGAGTGAGAGCAGCTTCTGTTTTAACCCTCGGGGAGAGCTCGACACGTGTCAGTGTCACTGTCAATAGACGTCAAGAGCATATAAATGGAAATCCTAGCCTGTACATAAACTGCCTAGACAAGCCTACTTAACTACTCACTCAACAAGCGACACTCGATTCATGTTGCAACTGCGTCATACACAACTTTCATAAGGCGCCCTTGAAACGACTTCCCGCGCTCTGCCCACACTGACATCGCATGTCAGCTGAAAATTAAACCTTTCACTCAACTCAAATTCAATTGTTGTTGTTGTTTGGCATAGCTCGTCTTCGAAATCGAAATCTATAACGCACGAAATCAGAAACTGTCCGCCAAATGGGGTGGTTCCAAATCCAGCTAACGTGTGTATTGCGTTGTGGTTTGAGATTTGGTCTAAACGCATTACATGACGAGCGGCTGCGACTCACGAGCTTCCGACGATGCCGCACTTGAGGCAGACATTTTATTTGTAATATGACAGCACTTCATATCCTTTTTTCAATGATATTAAGAGGCCGGCGAACAACAGGAAATTATGCACGTCAGACCTGTCTGCTTATGTGTAATACCCATGCCCAGTAGCTTGGTAAATGCGGCTAGCTACGGAGGTGGAGGTAGCTCATTTTGCCTACTGGCCCTTCGTCAGTTATTTGGTTAGCCCCCCGTCATGTTTGTCAGGTTTTGCTGGGTCTTTGCATACTTGATTGCATTTCCGTTAATGAATTGTTGTTGTCGATGATGAAACAGATGTGCGATAGTTCCGATAACGACTGCCACGAGATTTAAGCAACAAATTTCTGCTTTTTTGTGTTTAATATTTTTTATATTTTATGCAATAATATTGAAAATTTCATGTTCATTATGGTTTTATTGTTTTTTGTTAATATTCAGCAAAAATGTTTTCCCCACATTTAATGAATTGAATATATTTCTTATATTCGTTGTATTTATATTGAACACTTATATATTTTTTCATCTGTTATCTTTCATTTATACACATATTTTTTAACACAGTTTTTCCTGACAATTTTTCGATTAAAAATCATAAAGATTTTCCCTATTCATTCTAATAGACTGTCATTCCCCGTTGAACATTTCTTGTATTCGTCATCTTTTTTGCATCCATTCGCATATTTTCAAGTTCTCAATTGTCCTCTAAGGTAAGTCATCAGTCATAACCTCAAACTGTCGCCGTATTTACTTAACTTTGGCACACTCCGTTTTGCTCGATATCAAATGTTGATTGTGTTTACCATTTCATGGTTTCATTTACGGCCCTCCCCCAGTTGCAGGCCAAACCAACCGCCCCGCCCACTTCTCATTCTTTCTCCTCCCCTTCTCTTATATTGTCATTTTCAGTCATGCTTCAACGTTTGTTGATCCCCCAGTTTTTGTTGTACCGCCTCAGCCTCATCTCGCTGCTTCCTGTTGCAGTAGTCGGGGTTGCGACTGAAACAATAATACAAAAATATAAAGCTGCCAACTGCTGTTACTGGTGCTGCTGCTGCCCTCGGGGCGCTCAGTACTCAGCGGACTGACCACTTGCTTGCCAGCTTCCAAACGTAACGTAAAATCTGTTTTGCACCGGCAGTGCCCTCCAGCAAGATAAAGAGCGAAAAAAAAACAATGGCAACGAACAAAACTGAACTGTAGATACCCTAAAGATTATCGCAGAGATTTAAAAATCTTTTAAATTTAGCACAGAATCTGAAAATAAATTCAGCTGCTATTTAGGATATTTATTATATTAACAATATGGTATAAATCTCATAACATATGTTACCAAACTTTTTAGACAATTTGAAAATTTCAAAGAAATAATTTTTTAAAGACACATCCATATTTGTATATTTTCGAGCTACATATATTAGCAAGAAATAAGGAATTGTTAATCATTATTATTAATAATGCATGATAAATAGTTTACAGCAGTGCTAAATAAACCTTGAACTCTGCATAATAATTATATTTACTATAGAACAAAAGTTTCATTCATATATTATCGTTTATATTGTATAAAGTTTAACTTTTATTTATAATTCAAAAGTGCTATTATGCAAAATACATTTAAACACAAGCATATAAATAATCTTAATGAAGCGATAGAAATACGATTGGAAAACTATTCAAAGTCAATACTTTTAAGAAAAGCTAAATAAATATATTCCTTCTTTTGTCTTTTTTTTGTTTGAAAATAATGATTTTTTAATTTTAACTATAGATTTATTTATATTATAATATTTTTACAAGCAATACTTATATAAAATTCGTTACGATCCTTTTGCAAATAAAAGTAAATCCTATAGCAATGCTTAGCTAAATATCTACCACTAAGCCCAACTGTTACAAACCCCTTGATCAAGTTGCAAAATCCTTCTTAAATGACAGCAACAACAACAATAACGACACATGCAACCCCTTCAAGTGAAGCAACACAGCAGGCAATGGCAAAATGTCAGAGGTCGCCGATGGTCGTGGGGGGAGTTTTGGGGTCGGAGGAGTTTGTTTGACAGCGACGCTCATTTGAAATGCATGCGACGACAAGAATGGGAATGGGAACGGGAATGGAACTGAGACTGAGAGACTGCGGTGTATGGGGTACGACGACTACGATGACGACGAAGCAATCAACTCGTGTCAGCAAGGAGCATATCCTGACTGACGCTGACTCTGGTTGCCTTTTTGGCCTGCGGAAGTGTTTGTTTATTTAATTTCTGGTATTTTTAATTGAATTTTCAATGCTGCCACAGATTTCTGATGCAAAATCTCAACTGATTCCTGCAACCTCTCTCTCTCACATTTTTTATTGCAGAAGCTGCATCATTGGACCTGAGCTGAGCGTCAAAGTCTGCTCCATTGGCACTGTGATAAACCGTTCGGCCTATGCGTCGGACTATTGCCAGCTGGAGGGCACCACGGGCCGACAGACCCAGCCGATGCCCATACGCTGGATGGCCTGGGAGAGTGTCTTGCTGGTAAGTAGCATTCCCCTCTTTCTCTTCACTTCCATCCATGTTTGAGTCCAACAATTGCACCTTGTTCACAATTTTTTTTATTCTCATTTCTGCTTTGCTCATTTGCAGCATGAATTGTGCGCCGAGGCACAATTTAATAAAAATGTTCATTTTCTTTGTCTCCCGTTTTTTCCCCCCAGCCCCCCCCCCCCCCCCCCCTTGGCCTTCCACTTTGGTTTAGGGGGTAGTCGATCCTTCAGGCAGCTTGACAGCAAAATGAGTTGTAATTGTGTTAATTATTTTTAATTTGCTTTTTCTGTTGCCTCTTTAAGCCGGCGATTTATGTCAGTTACCTTTTCCGGGTTTGAAGCATTGCGAGCCACGCTGCGATAAGTCTATTACGGCAACTTGAATAAGCAAAATGCGCTAATATTTTGAAAATTATTCATATTTTACTCAACACAGGGAAGGTTCAAAGAATCGCTAGTTTATACAACAAGTCAAAGAAAATGAGGCTAATAGTTGAGTTAGTTGGTATATAAAATAAGTCTTTGAAGCCATTTAAATCCGTTTAATGAAGTAAGAAAACGAATTTCTCTAGTTGAAATTAAATATGGGTGATCTCCATCAAATATAATGATATATATATATAGCGGAGCAGAAGATAAAAAAAATGTATTTTCCATATCAAATAAAAGTAGTTAGATAAAAGAGTTCTTCAATTTAACAAATATAAACATATAATGAGGCATAAACCATCACAAATTATATATAAGAATCTATTTATAAAAGGAAAATTCCGAATTGTTAGGAGCTTTTTAATCCTTTGGACCAGCAGATTCGCCTCATTTTTGGTTTACATTATAATACTTTAAGAGAGGCAGAGTGTAATTTGATTTACAAACTGATACTATAATGAAGCCCAAGTTTAAAAAATTACAAAAGAAAATTTGTAAATTTTCTAAAATTAAGGGAAATTAACTAAAACAAATTTGAAGCACAAAACTTTAAATAACAAGGAAAGATAAAAATATCGTTAAAAAATGCTCAAAATTGACTTCCAATCGCCCAGTTTAATAAAATGAAACTATTCTTTTTCACGCGCTTCAAACCTCAGTATAAATAAGAGCACTCAATTATATTTATTTGATTTATATATTCCCTATTTTAATTGATGAGCATTTCTTGACAAAAAGATCATCTAAATTGAAATTTATTACTTATAATAAATTTGAATAAAAAATATTTGACAACTAGCGGTAAACCCATATACATACATAGGTACTTATATGAACAAATAGCAAAATTTGTTTTCATTTTGGTAGGTAGCTATTCACTTAACTTACACATTTGTAGAGTATAGGAACCCAGAAATATAACCCAAAAAAAAATAAAAACAAAAATTAAAAGTAAAAAAAAGAAAATAAACGAATATAGAACCGAAACAGAGGAAAATATTTTATAAATCCCCGAGCGAAAAACCGCACTAAATAAATTAATTAACTACATGAAAAACGGCGCAGAGAACACAAAACAGCCACACAAACAAAAGGACATGTATGAAGTTTTTGTGTTGCGAGGGGGGTGGGGAAAAGCAAGGATAAAATACATGGATAAGCTCACGCATATAGCACTAGATCTGGCATATGGAGCGTGCTTGTTGTTGTTGTTGTTATCATTGTTGTTATTCTGCTTCTTCTTCTGTTTGTGTGTGCGTATGTTTTAGGCAACGATGTACAAGCTGCTTTTAGAGTTTTGCCATTTCCATTGCCTTTGGGCCAAATGAGCGGCAACAGTGGCAAAAGCCAAAGGGGTGGATATGCTCTATGGTATTTATACATATGTTTATTAAAAAGCGTAGAAGTTGCCTTAAAGGATATGTATATTCACATGAATGGCTTTTGTGCCGACAAGCAACAACAACAACAACCGCAAAATCCTTAAGCCAAAAGCCATGCAAACAAAAATAACCGAAAGCCCTTTTGGCCATATCCGACTGTTTTCATTAATAAACAAAAATAAAAACCATTTAATTGCAGGCCAAATTCAGCACGAAATCGGATGTTTGGTCCTTTGCCGTTGCCCTTTGGGAGATATTGACATTCGCTCGAGAGCAGCCTTATGAGCACATGACCGATGCGAATGTTATTGAAAACATTGGACATATCTATCAGGACGATAAAATGCATGTAAGTAGCAAAACATGGCATCAATATTATGTACATGTGAATACATATATATATGTGTATATATATTTGCAGGAACTCTTGCCAATGCCACTCAACTGTCCGCGCGAAATTTACGATCTCATGTGCGAATGTTGGCAACGCAACGAATCAACTCGTCCCAATTTCCGGGAGATACATTTGTTTCTGCAGCGCAAGAATTTAGGTTTTAAGCCCAACACCCATACGCTGATGTATTGAAATTGTAAAACAACAACAAAAAAATATATATAAGAAAAAATACACGCGATTTTAGCACACATTTGAAAAACATATATATCAAATATTATATGGTAAATTTAAAATAAAAATATACAAAAACAAAACAAATGCGAATTTTATGCATTTAGATAAAAAATGCATTTAAAATTAAATTACATATAAAACTACGCAAAACTGCGGCTAGTCGTAGTTGAGAATGCTCTAACCAGAAATAAATCAAAGGAACTCATATAATGTCTAAAAGAAATGTCAAAAGAAAAAAACTATAGATAAACTCATAAAGTAAAATACACTTTTCTTGTTTATTATTATTGCTTTTCAATACTTAAAGTCCCCTATTATAGCTTAGTTAGACAATAAAACTGAGCAATGTTTCGATTCACTTAAAATAAAATTATATTTAGGCAAAAAACTGAATATAATGTATTATTTAACGCCTAACAATATTATCTAGAACATTTAGTGAAATACTAATTTCTCAGATTTTTATGTATTTTGTTGGCATTGCAATGCAAAAAGCAAACCAAATCTGATAGTAATAGAAAAAAACATCTTTCAGAATTCAAATATCATGTGAAATATCATGTGACGTATATGAGAATTCTTATTACTTGGTTAGAGCAAAGTGCACATAACTCTATAATATCTATACGTGATTTTATGGTCAAACACAGGAGATGCTTAGTATTAGCTTAGTTTTAAGTTCAATTTCAAGTCAATAGCTTAAGTTTTTTTGCATTCAACATAAATTAAATGGTAATGTAAATATATTTCAACAGACTCTATAAAATTGATTTGGACATATGATAGAAATAAGTAATTGTAGTACTGTACGCGTATTCTATGAAATAGAATCTAAAAAAGTAAACATTGACATATGTGTGTACCTATCGCTCCTCCACCTGAACGCTCTCTATCTAATAATTTGGCTTTAAATGTATATACCCATAAATGGAACTCTATATATTTATAAATAATAATAAAAAATGTAGTTCTATGCAATCCCCCTCTCAATTCTAAAATGAACTCTATCAACTACAACTCAAAATTGAATTTTGATGGATACGAATGATCAAGAAAATTCGAAACCTGCGTATAATTTTGACAATAAATGTTTGAGCAACTAAAAATTAGAATTTCAATTTATGCAAAATGCTTCTAAAACTGCCTGCTAGAGAAGTGTTCTATATAAAACTCATATGCTAAGCGTAAATATTCACAGCTAAGATAACATTTTGTTTTCAAGCCAAAGCTCGAACTTCGAATCATGACAAAGTCAATTAGACGCATATCAAAATATTTCTTTTATTCAGGCTTTAATATCAACTATCATCCAATTTTCTTTTTAAATCAATAAAAACATTTTCCTGTGCCTTTTCCTCGCTTCATTTCACATTAATTTGTAAGTAAAATTAATTAATTGCTAATTTGGCAATTTGTGTTTTATGAATAAGCTTTAAAAAGGTTTCGCTGTAGTAAGAAAATACTTAAATAAAAGAACACATGTAAACTGAAAACTATAGCAAAAAAATAATTTTAAATTTAAATGTCTTTCCAAGCGATGAAAAACTTCAGAAAATAAAAATTATAATTATCTTGGAAAGCGCATTTAGAACACTTATATAATTGTGCAATTGATTTAATTAAACTTATTTCGTAGAATATTCCAATCATAAATGCTGATTTTGCATTGTAGATTTACATAAATGCAATTAAAACTACTAATAAACGTAATAAAAATAAACACGTACACAGTTAATTGAAAAAATCTGTCAAAAATAAAAGATAAAAGTTTCAATTGCAACGAATCAAATTACGGAAAATTATATTCATTAATTAATTTCAAGGCATTATACAAATATTTAATTGAAAAAATTAACGCATTTAGAAAACAAGAATAAAAAAAACGTTGAGCACAATCATGTTGAATAAAAGTTTAAAAATGTAAGCGCATTGAAAATGGCATTAAATAAAAGGAACACAGAAAAAGGTAAAGAACTAACGAATATGTAGCATAAGCCAAAATGCAGCTAAAAACAAAAACAAAAATTAAATAAAAATCCTAAGTACACAAAATACAAAAAAAAATAAAATGAAATACAAATAAAAATTACTTCAGAGAACATTTCTCGGTCGCATTTTACTGGTTACAAAACTGTTGGGGAAGAGTGTAGCATGTAAAGCAGTGGCAGAACTAAATGAGACTTTGAGCCGCTGCGTGCAGGCCAAACAGCTGAGGCCAGCAAAGTCCTTGGGCTCAAAAAAAAAAAACAAACAAAGCCACCTGCTTGGTGGCAATGTGGCCCCCAACGCAGCCAGCTATTATTGGCTTCGCCTGGGCAAATTAAATAACATAAAATACAAATCCGCCACAAATCCGAAGGCCAACTAGAAAATAATACACTTATTAATTCAAATTGCTGGCCTCGACACGGACAGCAGCGACTGGCGCAGGACTTGGCTCAGCAGCCAGCGGCTGGCTCATCATTGACGCATTGTTAAATCCTAAAAACAGCTGTGACTCTCGAGCTCAATTACAGACAGATTTTCCTGACCACCACGCTCAGCGCCTTTGCCGTAGCTGTGCACAAACATCCGCCAGAGATGAGCACGTGAGCAACATCTGGGCACGCAATGCGCGAAGCTTTATTAAACATTATTTTTAAGTAAAGAATTTAGATCTAAAACAGGAACGTTGCAGTCGGATGTAAGCGACTGCGAGATACTCGTTCACAGTGTAATAACAACTAAAACCTGATATTATTTGTGCACATAAAAATAAAGAATCAATTTCTAGGACAAATCATGAGCAAAATACTATCAAATAAAATTAGTAAGTAAGGAAGCCTGATTTAAAACAAAAAAATTGCATCAATAATGCATATATTTTAAATGCAAAATCAATCTATTGAAAAAATTATGAACAAAATAACATCAATCATGATTCTAGACAAATGACAGTTCAAATGTTGTATTTTATAACAATTAAAATATAAATCAATTAAAAATATAAAATTGCAATTGCAAGTTTAAAAAAAAAAATGTTTTGAAGATATGTTTATGTTATTTAAAATGTAGAATAAATCGGTTTACTTTTGACAAAGTTATGAGAGTTAGATATATGGAGTCTTATACATATGTCAAAATTTGTGGCAGTTTGTATCAATCAATAAAATAAAATCTCAAAATATAAGAATAAATTTATAGCGTTTTATGCTTATGGATTTTTAATTTTCTAAACTATAAATAATACTTACCAAGCATTTAACGAATGATTTTTGGTTAAAATAAAAACTTATTTAGTTATTTATTTATTTAGTTATTTATTCCCTATCCCTGAAAGATATCTCAACTCTTGTACACAATTATTCTCATCTCTAACTCTTACATGATTTTTCGCTAACGGAAGTTACATATTTTTATACCCTGAACCCACTGCTACGATTCCCTTTGCTGCTCAGCTTCTTGAACATTGTTCGGGCAATGTTATTGCTTCTATCTTATACGTGTGAGTGTGTGTGTGTTTGTGTCTGTTAAAGACTCTGCCCACCCACTGAGAAACAGAGAAAACAGTTGCGTAATTATTTGTGCGGTTTTGTCCGGAACTGGGATTCGTTGAATCCGCCTGCTAATTGGAAGAAATGCCGCGACAAAGTCGCAATGGTCACAAGTGCTAACAGCTACTTTAATTTAAAGTAACATTTCTAATGCAATCGAAATCAATAAGTTATTATTTGCAGCAAACCCTCGGGCTCAACTCACTTTTGCTTTTGCGTCTCACGGGGATGGGGCTGGGAGTGGGTTTGGGATTGGCCAGTTGGTTTTTCTTTTAAGGTTTGCGAAAACAAAATCCCAGACGCAATCTTTGATTTTATTGTAAGCAAACGAAAACAAAGCAAACGCAAAAAGAACAAACAGCATGGGCGCCAGTGCCGGCAGCAACAAATGCGCTCAGAGATTTCCGTTAGGTTAGAAAAACAAAAACAACAGCAAGCCGAATGCCTCAAGGCGAACGGATGAAAAGACGAAGAGCAACAGAAGCAAACGTGTTTGCGGCCCCTCAGTGCACAAACTGGCATAACAAATGCATATGTAAGTACACGTATCATTTTAAAATCACTTGACTTTCACTCATTTTTACACATCAAATAGAATAGCTACTACGCAACTTGTATAAACTGAAACTAATTTCCTTTCTGTTAAATCTGTTAATGCTCACAGTGCCGTTATTTTTAGCAGTGCAAAGCAACAAGCGATAATTGAAAAATTCCGCAATGCGTTTTAAATAGATTACAAATCAAGTAACTGGATTTCGTTTTGAATACACATAGATTTTTAATACACTTTTTCAAAATACACAATAAAAATTTTAAGTAGAACACCACCGTTGGCAACAATTACACTTTTTCACACACTCATTTATTATTAACGACACTACTACTTTAACAGAGCGATCCACAGGCATGCAAATAATTTCGATAAATAATTACCAGCTGTAATCGATATCAGTATTTTAAAGATTCGTTCAAGACATGAATATTTAATTGAAAAAGCAATGCAACGTAAAGCTACTTGTAAAAGTTTTAAAAGAAGTATTTCTGCTCTCCACTCTTAACATACATAAAATTCAAATTTAATATGTTTTTGAAGGCAATAAAGCGGGCGCACAGTGCAAGCCATAAAAATGCGGACGATGTCGGTGGGTAACAGTTAAGCCGTTGCATTGCCTGCTGCACACCTGGGGGAACATGAAGTCATCATCCCCCTCCCCCTCCTTCTCCCCATCAAAGCCAACACGCTATCACCCCAGCGTGACCCTTGTGGGTGCTGATAAAAAAAATAGCCCACTGCACCTTAAGGATTTGCTTTTTATGTTTATTATTTTCTTTGCTCTCTGTATGTATGGGTGTGTGTATCTTCTTAGCCACGTGGCTGGCACCCTTCGCCAATTCGACGTGCTAGTTTCACACCCTTGCGCACCCAGCGCCTGTCTCTCCCCCTTAAGAAACGCGTAAGCAAGCCGCAAACGAAACATGTTGCGTTTTTTATGTGGCCTACTAGAGCCAGGGGTTAGGGGTTGAGATGGCTGCTGTCTCAGGTCATCAATAATGGCGCAAACATGCATTTAAGTCGCTTGCTTTACATTAAGAAGAAGCGGCTTATTGAAATTGGTACACATCCTGAGCCCTTTTTCTCTCCCCTTTTAGGCTTTTTACTAGGCGAGCTCCCTGGAGACTCACTACTTTCAATAAAAATTTGTTTGTACATTGTGGACAGTATTTGTTTTTTTTTTTTTGTCTTTTGTGGGTGGCAGATGAGGTGGACTTCACTTCTTTTTTTTTTTGCTAATATAAATAGACGGGCTTTTGTTGCTTGGGGTTGTTTGTTGTGATGCAATGTAATTTTGAATTTTATTTTGCCGCCAAGCTTAACAGTGTAGCGTTTGAGACTGTTAACGAAATTTTGCGTCTGCTGGCATAAGAGATGCCAACTTGCACGGCTAATGTATCGACATGCCACCACAACCAATCGTAGTTATTTATCGGCTAGGGCAACACTGTCGCGACGAGACCCATTGTGCATTTTTTTCTAAATTAAAATGGCATATGCAAGCCAAAAGTTTGTTAAATAAAGTGCAATACGGTATAGAAAAGTGATTGCAGCAATGCTGCAAATCAATTGAATAACAGAAACTGGGTTTTTTAAGTTTCAAAATAGCAGTTTTTCTGCTCATAAAAACTATGCGCGTGTGCCCATGTAAGTGTGTGTGTGTATGTGAGTGAAATTCCAACAATGCGCAGGCAGCGAGCTGGCTGAAATTTCTTTATGCAAAGCGTACGCAACAGAAAAGAAGAGCACAAAAGCCAGGGAAAAATTGTACTTGCGTGTGTGTTGTATAAAAGTGCGTATAATTAGCAAGTGCACCAACAAGCACTGTACACATATGCAAACATATATAGCATGTATATGTATATATACATATATACGTATGCAATATATGTATTTTAGCAGCCTACATCAAACCATTGAACTGTACAAACACGCCCATATTTAGTGTATGTGTGCAACGCCAGATTTGCTTGCGTGTGTGTGTGTGTTTATTTATTACACTTTGATTTTGCAATGGACGCTTATCCAGCGAACGGAAGTCGTCGCCTACAATTTTCGTGTTTTTTATTTTATTATTTTACGCTCCCCCCACACATAAAACAATCAAACAGGCACGCATACATACCAGATACACATGCATATACATGTATATACCCACACGCTCCAACAGCGACGTCGACGTCGGTGTTAGCGTCAGCAGCGCAGACTCAATTGCATGAGAATATTTTTTTTTTGTATCTCTTGTGTGTTTTTGTTTTACGTTTTGTTTTGTTGTCGTCGGCGTTGAGTTAATTTATTGGCATCATTGTTGTTGCTGCGCCTGCTGAAAATGAAAGTGTGTTATATGTGTATGTATGCGTGAATGTTGCTATATGTATATGTAGCGCAAATTGTGCGCCCAGCGAAACAAAAGCAAAAAACAAACAAACAAAATTGACCAATAAAATCTCACAGTAATTTTTTTTTACGAGAGATTTAAGAGATTATATTTTTGCAACTTAATTAGGTGAATTTTGTTGAACAGAAACACTTTTGTAACAGTTGTACAGTAAAAAAAAATGTTTAAACATGGTTATATAAATAGATTTTTAAAGAGTTATAAGAAATATGGAATATACAGTGGTGTCCACATAGTTAAAATAACACTTTATTTAGACATACAAGTTTTTTTCTTTTTTATGCGACTTTTACAGTAAAGTCCAAACAATGTAAAAAACACACTTTATTAAATTTTTTAAAAAAATTTCTTTTTAAAACAAAATAAATTCACTTTAATGTTTCTTAAATCTGTACAAAAAAATTAAGTCTTTTGTAAAAAAAAAAACAGCTTGGTAATAGAATATTTAGTTTTATTAGTGTTTCAAAAAATTTTCATATTTTGTAAATTTTTACACGCAATAATTAGTTGGATATTATATATGATATCTACAGTTGTATTGAAAATTTTTGGAAAAAACATAGAAAACCTTATTAATAATATTGGGGGGTTTTCTATACTTTGTTAAGAATTTGCAAGGATTATTGATTGAAGTCTTTTAATAATGCTTTAAGAAACTGCAAACGGAGACAATACTTAGTTGTTAGCAGTGAAAAATTAAAAGACAATATTTAAAAATGTCATTTGATTTAATTATTATTCGTGTTTTTTAACTGGAATCGAAATATGTAACCATTGTATGTGTTGCAGTGTATGTGAATTGTTTAGCAGTTTTTGAACAGATTTTAAAATGCATAGCTGACCAATAAACAAATAGTTAATTTATTTGTATTTATTTTCAGCTTAATCACAAGGTCTAAAGTTCAGCACATATCACCCAACTGATTGGCATGCCGTGGCTGCAGTAGCAACATCAGCAGTAGTAGCAGCAGCCGCATCAGCAGCAGCAGCAGCATTAGCAGCGCCTTAATGGATCCATATCATCATATCAGACATCATGTGAGTGTCATCTTGAATCTTTAAATCAGCCCATTGTATGCTTATTGAGAACTTCCTTTTAAATCTGATCTCTCCATCAGTATCCACCCACTAGCACAGCCGGCACAACGGTGGTTGGCAGCGGCACCACCGGCGCAATCAATCGACCAGAATTGCATCAAAAATGCAATCGTGGCTCGCACTCGAGTGACACAAGTTCAGCGTACAGCGGCAGCGATACAATGGCCTCTGTCTATGGATCGTCGCTGGAGGCCGAAGAGATTGATCTCTCCGGCCTCGTCGAGTCTGTGGTGGACTCCGATGAGGAGGATTTGGCCGAAAGCATGGATGTGAGTTGGTCATATCGTAACACAAAAAAAACAACTTAAAATTAAATGAAATTGTTAAACATTTATGGAGCTATATCTAATCTACTTTCTGTATCCACAGAGCCTCAATGTGCGCGATGCGGTGCGAGATTGCCTCGAGAAGGATCCGTCAGAGCGCAGCGAAGATGATGTGGAAATACTGCTGGAATTCACGCAGGGCCTCAAGGCATTCACAAACATAACGTTGGCGGTGCGACGCGCCCTCTGCTCGGTGATGGTGTTCGCTGTGGTGGACAAGGCCGGCACTGTGGTCATGTCCGATGGCGAGGAGCTTGACTCCTGGTCGGTGCTAATCAATGGTGCCGTCGAAATCGAGCATGCCAACGGTACACGCGAGGAGCTGCAAATGGGCGATTCGTTTGGCATTTTGCCAACCATGGACAAATTGTATCATCGCGGCGTGATGCGCACCAAGTGCGATGATTGTCAATTTGTGTGCATTACACAGACCGATTATTATCGCATACAGCATCAGGGCGAGGAGAATACGCGACGGCACGAGGATGAACAGGGCCGAATTGTGATGGTTACCGAACTGCGCTCCATCGGTGGCAGTGGAGCGGAGAGCGCAACAACAACGGGCGGCAGCGGCTCAGCGGCGACGGCAAATTTGAATATGAAGCGCGGTCATGTGGTTATCAGAGGCACGCCGGAGCGACTGTTGCAGCAGCTGGTCGAGGAGAACTCGATGACGGATCCCACATATGTGGAGGATTTTCTGCTAACCCATCGCATTTTCATACAGAATTCACAGGAGGTGACCAGAAAGCTATTGCACTGGTTCGATCTCGAGCAGCTGGACACGCACAAAACGCAGGAGTTGCGGGATCGTGTCACGCGTGTCGTTCTCCTCTGGGTGAACAATCATTTCACCGACTTTGAGGCCGATCACGAGATGATGGAGTTTCTCGAGATCTTCGAGGCGGGACTGGAACGCAAGAAACTGGTCAGCCAGCTGCGTTTGCTGCACATCGCGTGCGCCGCCAAAGCGCGAATGCGCAGCTGCATTTTGACGCGCTCGTCACGCGACGAACCGCTCAATTTCCAAATCATTGGCGGTTACGAGCTGCGCGGCGTTGCCGCTGCCACCGGCAGCGCCTCTGTGGGCATTTACATATCGCACGTGGAGCCGGGCTCCAAGGCGCAGGATGTCGGCCTCAAGCGGGGCGATCAGATACACGAGGTGAACGGCCAATCGCTGGATCATGTGACCAGCAAACGGGCACTGGAACTGCTGACGGGCACCACGCACCTGAGCATTCAGGTGAAGAGCAATTTGCTCGGCTTCAAGGAGATAATGCAGGCACTGGAGCACGGCAGCGGCAGCAGCACCGCCGGCGGCGGTGGCCTCACCTCCAGCGGCAACGGCAGCTTCAAGAGCTTGCGCAGTCCGCGTCGCATTTGCGCCAATGACATTGCCAAGCTGCACGGACGCAGCGACAGCACCAGCGAGGAGCTCACAAATCGTGCCCACATGGTGCGTTTAAGCTCCGTGGACATGCTGCTGGATCAGCCAGACTGTGCGCCGCCCCAGACGCCGGTGAGTGCCGTGAGCGGCGGCAACATGCGCTCCAATTTCATGCAACAGCTGCTGCAGAGCGTCAATTCGAACTCGGCCAAAAAGTGCAGCGCCGAGGACGGCAACAACGGTGGCGGCGGTAAACCGGGTGGCTTCATGACGTTGGCGCCCAAGCGACGACTGCAAAAAGCGCTGGCCAAAATGAATCTGCTCAACAAACAGCAGCTGCAGCAGCCGTCGAGCAGCCTCAACGACAGCTCCGATACTCTGCTGAACGAGCCGCAGTCAATCAAGCCAAAGCTGTCGACAGCCAGCTCCGGCAGCAGCAGCTGCAATTCAACAAACGGTGGCTGCAACAACGGCGGCCGTCTCTATCAATCCCAATCGAATCCGGATCTGAGCAGCCTCAACTATGACAACAGCTGCGAACCGAGCGCCACATTGCAGGTGAATTATTTGCAGGCGCATCTGCATCGACCGTCCGCGGCGAGCACGCTCACCACCAGCTCAATGCTGCCGCCGGACTATCCGGAGCATGTGCTCAAGGTCTACAAATCGGATCAGACATGCAAATATGTGCTCATCTATAAGGAGACATCGGCGCACGAGGTGGTCATGTTGACGCTGCAAGAGTTTGGCATACACGATCCCAGCTCAAATTTCTCGCTGTGTGAGGTGAGCGTCGGCGAGGGCGGCATGGTGAAGCAGCGCCGTTTGCCCGATCAGCTGCAGAATCTGGCGGAACGCATTAGCTTTGCGGCACGCTATTATCTCAAGCTAAACGACAGCACCGAGCCGCTCGTGCCCGACGAACTGGCCCTGGAGCTGGTGCGAGAATCGGGCGTGTATTTCCTGCAGCTGAACGCCTACGAATTGGCCATCCAACTGACACTGCAGGATTTTGCCAATTTTCGGCAAATCGAGTCCACGGAATATGTCGACGAACTGTTCGAGCTGCAGTCCAAATATGGTGTGCCAATGCTGAGCAAATTCTCGGAGCTGGTCAATCGCGAGATGTTCTGGGTGGTCAGCGAAATCTGTGCCGAGCACAACATCGTGCGCCGCATGAAGATCGTCAAGCAGTTCATCAAGATAGCGCGCCATTGCAAGGAGTGTCGCAATTTCAACTCCATGTTTGCCATCATCTCCGGTTTGGGACATGGCGCTGTCTCACGCCTGCGTTTGACGTGGGAGAAGTTGCCCTCGAAATATCAGCGTCTGTTCAACGATCTGCAGGATCTGATGGATCCGTCGCGCAACATGTCCAAATATCGGCAGCTAGTCTCCGCAGAGCTGCTCGCCCAGCATCCCATTATACCGTTCTATCCGATTGTGAAAAAGGATTTGACATTCATACACCTGGGCAACGATACCCGTGTCGATGGCCTGATCAACTTTGAGAAACTGCGCATGCTGTCCAAAGAGGTACGCGTCTTAACCCACATGTGCAGCTCCCCCTACGATCTGCTGGCCATACTGGAGCTGAAGGGCCAAACGCCATCGAATGCGCTCTTCTCGCTCAATCAAATGTCCGCCTCGCAGAGCAACGCGGCGGCCGGAACGGTGATCGCGGCGAACGCGGGACAGGCGACAATCAAGCGGCGCAAGAAATCGACGGCGGCGCCAAATCCGAAGAAAATGTTCGAGGAGGCGCAAATGGTGCGACGCGTCAAGGCCTATCTGAACAGCCTCAAAATACTCACCGACGAGGATCTGCTCCACAAATTGTCGCTCGAGTGCGAGCCACCGCACGGCTCCACCTACTCGGGCAGCATTTCGCACGGGAACAGCTCGCATCGCAGCGCGGGCAGCGGGAGCATCGGTGCCGGCAATCCGGGCACTGGCAGCATCAATGCTGGCGGAGATCAGCTCAGCATTTATTCGCACACCAGCTCCAGTTCGGCGCCGAACTCATCGCTGTCGCTGCGCAAGCGACATCCCAGCTCGCCGACCCTCTCCACCACCAGCTCGACGAGTTCCACCAGCGATCACCAGCGTCGCCAGCAGCTGCACAACAATGGGCCCAAATTTGGCACCGCCTCGCCGCAGGCGGTCAAAAAGATGCTCTCCCTTTCCGAGTCCTCCAAAATACGGCCGCATCAGCCGTTCGTGCCGCGTCACAGCTCGGCGCTGCCCGGCGTCATTCCGCCGCTGCATCATTTGCATGCCGCCCATGGCTTTAGCACGCCGGCCACCGGGGGCGCGGGCGTGGCCGTCGCTGTCACGGCTGCCGCCGTCTCGGCGGGCGTGGCCAATGCACAATGTACGCCCAGTCCCAGTCCGTGTGCACACCGACGTTTGGCATCTGGAGGTGAGTCCAAGTTGAATTTCAATTACTAATCTTAAGAGTTGCTGGATTAGCATTCTCGGAACGCACTGGCGGATTATGTGCTGCAAATCGCTTGTGTGGCTTAAGAAAACAATCAACTTGGCGGATCAAGCAAATAGGCCTTGAACATTTTTAAGCCAAACTCCATGATCTTTAGTCACAAACTCCATGATCTTTAGTCAGATTTAATTTCAGCTTTAGATATTTATAGAGATTTCTTTATGCGTATATAAATCTGAGGTGACTGACTTCCCTGCCAGTAGAACACAATGGTAGAAAATAAGCTTAAGTACTTTTGCTTTACGTTTGAAAAAATCGTTACAAAAAATACCATATTTTAAAAAATTTAAAAAAAGATCTTCTGCCATAGAAAAATTTTAATTTGGCTGTGTTATCATCTGTCTATCCTAGTGTTATCTTTACACCAATTTTATATATATAGACATAGGCATATATATTTTTTAATTAACCCAAAGTGGCAGCAAGGTTTTTTTTGACTTAAAACCGGGTTTGAAATTTATGATAGGATTATTACTATTACTATTTTCACAGATTTTTAAATTAAATTAATCTTTTTGTATGAGAAATTTCTAGTATTTTTCACATGCGTCAGGTTCTTTTGCTAAATTGGTTTTTGGTAAAGCAGAACGGAATAAGAAATATATAATGCTATCCTATATATATTTTATATAGCTATATTATATAGATTTATATAAAACTAACTGATTGTTCATCAAATTAGTGATATTTCCTCCGTAGTTAGTTTTTCTGATCTGGTTTAACATTAAATGCGTCTTTCGGTAATTCCACTTACAACAGTGAAAAATACGTGGAAAAGCAGGTACTTTGCTGGCTTGTCTTCAAAACATTTAAATCATAAATTATAATTTTAAGCTAGCTTATAAATAGATAAGTGAGAACGCATTTTGATAATATGTGTTATTTTTTTAAAATTTCAACATAAATACAAAAAATAAGTTTGCAACATATTTATTCAGATTCCGCTAATCTTTACAGACATTCCAAATGTACATATTTACATATTTATAAAAAACATAGTTAATACTTCCATAAACTTCTTGCAATTAATGTTGAGTCTAGTGCACATAATTCATTTTTATTTCCCTATTTAGCACAGCAAGCTATTATATTGTTATTTTTAGAGTTAGGTTTATATAACCTATTACCTGCGTGATTAAGACAAAGTACTTACCGTTTTTTAGCAAAGAAATACATGAGGGAAAGAAACGTAAAAGAAACATTTCATTTGTTACAGGCTATTTCGTTTGCTGCTACGCTAATTGTATTTTTTCTCTTACCAGGAACACAAAATAAATCTAATTTAATTTTTTTTACTTCTCATTTTGTTTGCAGGCAACATAATGCCCACTCGAGCGATACACGAGCGTTCCCATTCGGATACGCCCGCTCCGCCGCCGCCGCTGCCGTCCGTGGATCTCTCGCTGGAGAGCAGCAGTGTGACGACATTTCGTGATTTACCGTTGCGCAAATCCGTGACTTCCGGTAAGCGTCGCCTTTAATTAAGTCTCCCACTTGTCACAAACTAAACGCTTAGCGCTGCCTACTAAAACCTAAGCGCCATTTTAGTACATAGTTCATAATAATAGTGCAATAATTGTAGCTTAACTTTAGTTGGCCTTTTAGCAAAAAAAATTGTTAGTTGCGCTTTAGTTTATCCCGCTCCTTGCTTGCATTTTGGCTGAATATAAAAAAAATATATATATGTATTGGTGGTTGGTTATCGCTGCTTTGGTTGTTGGTCTCTCACACTACTTTACACACACATACACACACACTTTGACACACTTTACGCTACTTTTACTCTACTCTCATTGCCACAAACAAACACCCAACAGGTTCGGTTTCATCGTGTGACAGCGGGCATGGCTCCTACGCCCAGCAACAGCAGCAGCAGCAACAACAACAACAACAACAGTCGCACCATCAGCAACACCACTTGACATACCAACAACAACAACAACAGCAACAACAAATATCACACAATGAACCATCGCCGCCCGTTTACACGGCAGCTGATTGCCGCCTCTTGCAGCAGATTTCGAACAATGCCGTCACACGGAATTTGAATAGTCCCTGCCAGAGCACCAGCACACCACCCAGCACACCCACACCACCTCCATCTACAACACTACAACAACCACAACTATTACCACCACCACCACCAGCACCACCATTAGCATCAGCATCCATACAGCCACCACAGCTTCCTGCACCGCCAGTGCCTTATTTGCATATGCGCAGTCACCAGCAACTGCAGCAAATACAACAACAATTGGCAATGCCACCACCACCGCCACCGGTCTACACCAGCAGCCTGTACAATCATCATCACAGCAATGCAACAAGCAGACACTTGAACCACATCCACGGTAAGTCCGAACAAAGACACTGAACGGAGTACAGAGACTGGAAACGATAACCACCAAAGCAACGGCAACAAAATGCACCAAGCAAGGTCAACGTGGGGCATCAGAGTTAGGATTCAATTTTAAGTTGTTGCTCTTATCATGATAAGTATACACCTAATTCACTTTGTACACGATATATACGTTCAAAAAAAATATCGTGTAAAATAGAGGAAAAAATAATTGATTGGTTCCAGACAGAAACAATTCCACATAAAATACAACAAACAACAATATTTACAAAGTTCGCACTTAAAGAAAATAATATGAGAAATTTATAAATATAAAAAAAAATCGAATATAAACATAAACAAATTTTATTCAATCTCAATCGTTTTGCGTTTGCATAAGACTGAAATATCACCGGATAATTATTTATTCTCTATTTCCCGTGTATAATTTGATATTCATAAAACGAAATTGAAACGAGTAAAAACAAAAGCAATTTCTAAAACAAATAGTGATTTTTATAAAGCATGTCTCAAATCGTGTTAATTAAAATCGTGTAAAAAGAGAATTAGATGTATGTATATGCACATACTATGGCATATGGAGTTGTATTTATTATCCACTATATACTCTGATATGTTAATGTATGATATATTAGTGTATTATAGTGTATAATTAGCAGGACAGATCTTTTTTTACATGAGTAATATTTGTTTATAATATATGCTAATTAAGCCTGCCCGTTAGGATATAACAATCGTATTTGATCGTATTTTTTGGGACAAAAATGAAAGTAAGGCTCAAAATTACATTGGATAATAATTTAATACATATGATGCTTCATTTAAGCATCATAAGTTTCTGAGATTCGATAAATTGTTTAAAGGTTCTCGTCTAAATGTCGAATTCAAGCTCAAGATCTTATTATTTGTAAGAATTATTCCAATCATTTTTGTTTTTAGTTATATCGTACGTATTTTTAAGCTTTATCTTACATTTTACACACAAACCGCAGCAAAGCAACTTACTAAAAATTTCATTTCATTTTCATATTCTACCACAGGTGGCCCGCCAAATTTTATGGATAGCACAAAGTGTACCATATGTCCCATGCCACCCATGAATCAATAAATCAAACTGTGCTGTTTTAACTACTAAATGTTAATTTAATTAGTTGTGAGTATAATAAGCATAAAAAACAACAAGAAGTAAATGCTAATTTCTCATATTTTCTTCTTATAGCATATATGCCAAAATTGTTAATGGTTGTGGTTTCCATTGTCACCAGCAAGCCAACACACATACATATATATGTATATATATACTACAATTGTGGCACGCCCATTGAAGAGATGTTGCCCCCACATACACACATGTTCATATACCATTTATCATTTATCAGCGTCAACGTTCGAAACCCCATTGTCACGTATTCTTAGATTAAGCGCCTAAAGTTTAGTTTTGCTATATGTTTTAAGTGGCTTACAATTAATTTTAATTTAGCACAATTCTTTGTAAACATTTTCCTCAAAAATTAACTCAAAAGAAAACAAAAAGAATTATCCACAAAGTTGTTGCCTTCTCACACGCATAAAAAGAAACGTCTGCAGGCAGACCAAACCAGCAGACCCAATCAAAAATCTTTGCAATCAAAAACTCTTTTGAAGACTTTCAGTCGGTTTTAAAACAACATTTAATAAAAAAAAATAAGAAAAAAATCTAATAAAACAAAAAAAAAAGTTCAGCACAACACTAAAAATAATAATAATACTAAAAAGAAATAAACGAGGCCGACTCAATCTATTTGTATTCCATTTATGTATACTTTAGCTCTACAAATATATATATACAACCTAGTTTTATCTATACATACACATACGTATACATATGCAAAGTAATGATAAAACCTTCGCTCCGATTCCAAATATTTAGTTTGTAAGCCGGGAGATCTTTTCGAATATTTTTCCAAACGTATTTACTCTTATTTAATTTACACAAAGAAAGACAAATGCAATTTATGTAAAAACAGAAAACAGAAAAATAACCAAGCAAGAGAAAAGACAGAAACCTAGATAAGAAGAAAAATGAAAGTACAAGCAAATCGAAAACAACCAGAAAAAAGAACAAGAAAACAAAAAAAAAAACCTGAGACTTGAACATCAACAAATGTAATAATAATATTAATAATTTTTTTGTATACATATTTTTCTCACACGGTAAAGACTCCAATATTTTTGTGTGTATATATATGCGATTGCCTGTTATATACATAGTTATACATTATATAAATATATACATACGACTATATACAAGAAATCTCTATATATATATATATATATATATATATATATATACATTGTGTCTATATACAAACCTGAACAAAGTGCAGCCCAACTAGCTTAATTTGTATGCAACATCAATTTATGTTTGCCTATATTAAAAAAGAAATAACCTACAAAACAAATCAAACAAAATGCTAAATGTTTAATGTATACTTGTGCTCTTTTATGTTTAAGTTAAGATTAACAGAAACCTTTGCTTTTTATGGCTTACAAGTGAATTAAATGTAAAGAATCAAATATTTGTACTTTCTTGCTCGAATTAACTTTCAATTAAAGTAAAAATCTCATATAATAGTACAGCGACTAAATGCGAATTTTAAATGCTCTTCTCTAAAGTTGGTGTCGAACTAATGCGAGAGAAACTTGTCTCCTGAATTAAGGTCAGCAGTAGTAATGAAAGTGGAGAAAACCTAGATTCCAGCTATCTGAATTGAATATGGTTTAAAGAATTTAGTTTACTTGAACTTGCTTTTCTTATCACATTTTTTTATCAAATTATTAAATCACTTGCCACTTAAACTAAACTGAAATCTAAAGCTATTATAGAAGCTAAAGAAATTTGTTGTTTCGTAATTTCTTTAGTTCCAATCCCTCAAATAAACGCATTTAATTTTTTAAATGCTGAGAACATTTTTCATAGCTTGACTCCAACTTTAGAAAGGAACACAGCAAAAACAATCAAGAATATTAAAATGTAATTTCAACTTGCTTTACCGTTAATACAAATCATTTTAATTAAAAACTTTATATATGTAATTCATTTAAGCTTCTATATGCATTTATATTATATATATGTCATATATATGTAATATAGATATATATTGCAAATTACTTTGGAAAAGAAAAACAAAATACATACAGTATTTAAAAACAAATACCCAAAAACTTGTTTTTTTAATGTTTGAGAAGAAAACGCCTTTTTATTTTTTGAAAAGTTTTTAGTTTTTTATTGCTTTGCGTTGCGTAATGCATATCAATTGGTTCTTTAAAAAATGTATAAATAATTTGGCTTTAAACCTAAGCACTATATGATTAACACAAAATTAGTTTTGTATAGTGTTCACCCACAATAAAAAATTCGGAACTTAAGCGTTATAAAAAAGTTAGGATCACAAAATAAGTGGACAAAATGATCGTATGGTGGTTGATGGTGGTTTATAGCTGCCCCATTGGAAGAACAGTCGTGGTACTTATCATTATATGGAGAAGATGTAAACAAGTCTTTACATAATATATATACCAATCGTTGTTCGTTTTTTTATGGTTTTATCTCTTGTTAATGGATACGTTAGGCTTAAACATTAAATACTAGTGTTAGCAAGTGAGCCAGTGTTGGGAAACAGTTCGGTAATTGTTTTAGATTAACCTCGTGCGCTTCAAATAGGTAATGAGCAGATTGTAGATGAACTTATATTGCGCTAGTGATGGTATAATGCTGTCCCGCTGATGCCGCAGCTGTCCAATGACGCGCGGTATATCCAAGTCCTGCAGCAAATTAAACAGAAATTAGTTTTCTTTTACATATGCGTATGTCAAAAGGATTTTACCTCATTGTGATCTAGGGTGTAGAGCAAAAGATCAGCTGTCAGTGTAACACCCGAACGTCCGCCACCTTCCAGACAGTGTATGAGCACTGGCGGATTGGTATTGTGTCCCGGTGGCACCTCATCCGTGGACGCCAATCTAACCGAATTGAGCTCCTCGAGAAAGTCGAGAAAGTGATTGACATCACGTGGACAATTCTGTTCCGCCCAGTCGGCGTATTGTAAATGCCACATGGATCGATAGCGACGCGACGGTGCATGATACAAACGCAGTTTACTGGTGGTGCAGCGATCTGTGGTTTGTGAGAATTCCTGATAAACCTGGAACTGCAAATATAAATACGCGTATCGTTAGTTATTGATAACGTCTGCATCTTCTAGCCACTCACATGTCCAAACTCCATGTGCCGTTCACTGCTCAGTGGTATATAGCTCATGTCCTCCGTCAGCTGCACCACCAAATAAACGTCCGCCTCCCACACGCACTGCCAGAAGATGAGCATCGTTTGCGACACCTGCGGAGATTGGGCGACAATATAAAATCGCTGTTTGGTGCCAACAGTGGCCTAAACAAAGAAAACATAAATAGAAGTTAATGTCAAATTGCAGATTTTAAATAGAATATATATAACCCACCGATATGTATGAGGCATTCACGTAGCCATGGCGATTGTCCATCGATGGCGTTAGACGCACGCGGTTATCATCGTATGGCAGAAAATTGGGATCATGATTCTTTAGTTCGTTCTCTTCGAGAAGCGCACAATCGTATTGCGCGTGTTCGCGTCTCTTCGGTATGCGCTCGAACTCCATAAAGAGCTGGGCATCCTGCAGCTTATCATTTAATATCTGGCACTGCGAGAGAGAAAAATAGAGAGAATAATATTAATAAGAACCTGACATAATATAAAAGTTAATAATTATAATTTAAATAAAACAAGAACTGCACAGTATGTATAAAGTGGAAATACCCTGTACCTAAAAAATACAGAAGTGTAGCTTAAATAGCTGTGTAACAGTCTCATTAAATTATGTTATATACATCAAAAATTCATAGATTAATTATTTAGTGAACTAGTTGGAACTAAAGAAACTAGCTCTTAAAACTGGCATATTTTCATTTTCCTTTTTAAAGCTACTATATCGAAATTATATATCGGAATATAAATGTACGTAGAGAAAGTATAAATTAATCCTTGATCAAATTGTATTGCGATCACTTGTTATTCAGTTACTTAGTAGTAAATTTTAAATTATTAAAATTACAACTTTTTCAAAAATGATGTATTTTTATAAATATTTATTCTATGACTATTACATAAATATTTGAGATATCATGTAATTTAGTTAGAATTGTATAAATTTCAAAACTTGAATTGGTATATTTTTGGAAATATTAAAAATAATTTTAAAGAAACGATTACCGATTGTACATTTTTTTCTTCCAAAATTAAACATTTTTTGAAAAAATTTTAAAAATATGTATTAAAAAAATATAAATTGAATATTTTAGAAATATTGTAGATTGTAGTTTTTTAGAACTGACTGCTGATTAATATACATATATTTATATTTTTGGTATATTTTTGGGAATGTTTCTTCAACTCAATTGTGTAGTTTAACATTATATTGTTATTCGAAATTCTTACCAATTTATCCTTGGAGTACTGTCCCGATATGGGCTGCGGCTTGTTCACGCCCGTCGACCAACGATGCGGCAGATTGAGATCGTCCTGGGCCATCTTCATTTTGGTTGCCAGCTTGGCGTGCTGGGCGGCCGAGGTGCTGGCCTTTTCTCTGCCGAGTGTGGCGGACTTTTGTTTATCGGGCGTTTTGCTGCGCGACAAAATGTTCCAACGTCGGCGACGCTTCACATCCTTGCTGGCCGACGAGGAGCCGGTGGTGTCCAGCGTCGAATTGAACATGGACGATGTGGACGCCGATGTGTTGGCAGACAGATTCATGGCACTGAATTGCTGATGCAGCGAGTCGCCCGCCGGCGAAATCACATCCACCGTCGCCTTGTTCAAACTGGCCGTCGATCGATGCTGGCGCGGCGGCGCCGTGGCACCAATGGCGGGCGCAGCGCTGGCGGCGCGCGCAGCTCGTTGCGGTGCCTGCGGCTCCAGGAACTGCAGTTCCGTGCTGGCCGCCCGATCGGCGCCGAACTTCTTAATATTTCTGGTAATCTCATCGTCCGGCTGCGCATTGACCGTCACCGTAACCACATTATTGTTGTTCCTCGCAGCGGGCACTGGCGCCACGCCCGGCGGCGCTGACTGTATGGAGGAGGCGCGTTGCCGCATCGCATCCACATTGGCCGCATGGCCGCTGCTGCCACCGCTGGCCCGCTGCGGCAGCGGCACATTCTCATAGATCGGCTCAATGGAACCGTTCATCGCGCTGCGCTGCAGCGGCGTCGGCGTCGTCGCTGGCGCCGGCTGTGGGCTGCTCGCCGGCGGTGGCGCCGAACTGCGATAGCCGCTGGGCGGTAAAGTGGGCGAACTGCAAGAGAAACAAGTTTAGAAAATTATTTAAAAAATAAAAATTTAATTAATTGGAAAATTGCAATTGAAGTTGAAATTGAATACAAATTGCAAAATGAGTACAAATAAATGTTCAAAAATAAACACACTGTAAAATATGCAAATAAAAAAAATATATGTACATATGTCAAAGATCAAAATACATGTTTTTGACCTTGCGTCAGTATTACTTAAACATTGAAAACATATGTTGGTTTCTAAAATAGAAAAATATGAGACAATGTTCCTATACAAAACTAGTATTCCAAGCAATAAAATCAGTAAACATCAACAATTCAAATAGAACTCACAGTATAAACAATCGAAATATGTTCTAATTACACTAGTTAACAGCCAAATTATTTAGTATACCTAACCCACTTTTTCTGATACATCTAGCCCCCATATGACGAAAAACCACTTTAAAAATATTGCTATGGTATATTTTTTTTTTTTAGTTTTTTAAATCAGGTATTTTTTAGTGAGTTTTTCTCAAAATATTTTACAACCGATTTTAAAAAGCTTAACTATTCTCAATACTAATAAATATATTATTGATGTATTAAACGACGCCTAATTAATGCAATTATTTAATTATACATAATATACTATAATTTTTTGTTTTCCCCGAAATTTTAAGTCAAAAAAATCTTGAAAATAATAAAACTGATTAAAGGATTAAAGGAAGATTATTTCGAATTTGTGGTTGTTTACCTTTGAACAGCTGCTGCGGCGGCGGCCGCTTGACTCATCGCCGACTGGCGGAGCTGGGACATAATGGACGGCTGCTCCTCGATCATGTTGAGGTTCTCGAAGGTGCCGTGTGGCGGCAGATACGGCTGCGAGTGACCCATGTGGCCAATGTACGGATACTGATGCAGCATTGTGGCGCCCGATGAGGTGGGCACATTCCCATGGACACCGCCGCCAGTTGCCAAGGCGACAAACTGGCCGCCATTCAGCAGATTGCGATTCGACACCAGATCGGGCGATGAGCCCGAGACATAGTTGCGATAACCCTGCAGCGGACGCGGCGTGGCCACAGCCAAATCCGGCGTGGACGAGGAGCTGAGACGATTCACGGGATACGGCGGCGGCGCCTTGTGCCGCATCATGTGCATCCGCTGGGAGAGCTCCAGATGCTGATGTTGTTGCTGCTGCTGCTGTTGCTGTTGTTGCTGCTGCTGCTGTGTCTGGTAGAAATTCAGATGATGATGGTGCGCATGCAGCGCAGCGGCGGGCTGTGCCACATCCGGATAACGGTGCGCCGCGGTCAGATGATGGCCCAGGAACAGGCTCTCCGCGTACACGGCCGGATTGTGCACGTCCGGCTGGGAGCCGGCATAGTAGGCGGCAGCATTGCCGGGCGTGGCCATTGCCAGGGCGACATTATGCAGCTCGGCGGAGGGCGTGCGATATTTCAACTGTACGGCGGTCTCGTAGTCCGGCGCTGGTCGATATGTGGGCAGCATCGCCTTCAAGCGTTCCCGTTCGTGTGTGTCCGTGTTGCTATTGCCATTGTTGCTGTTGTTATTGTTGTTGTTGTGATTGTGCAGCATGCTGTTGCTGCTGTGCAAATTGTTGTTGCTCAAATCCAAACAGCTGCTGCTCTGGCCAAGCAGCTGGCTGTGGCTGGCGGCCAGCGAAATGTTGGACGAGAGCAGATGCTGCTGCTGCTGCTGTTGTTGCTGCTGTTGATGATGATGCTGCTGTTGCAACTGTTGTTGCTGCTGCTGCAATTGTTGCTGTTGCTGCTGCTGCTGTTGCTGTTCCGCAGCCGCCACATAATCGTATTCCACATAGCCAACGCTGTCGGCGCCCAGAGTGTGACCATTGTTGCTCTCCATGTCGGCGCCGACGCTGCTGCCCAGGCTGGAGGGCGTGTCCGTGTCGATGTAGCGCTTGAAGAACTTGTGCTGCATGATGCACAGCTTCCAGAAATAGCGGGCAATGTCCGCCTCGCTGAAGATGAAGCTGCCGACAATGCTGCCATCGCCGTCCAGTTTATTCTGTTCAATTTTAATGGTGCGCTTATCGATGGTCACCGTATGGAACTCTTTCCAGGGAAAGTACTGGCGTCCGTTGTCCGCAATGACGACCATGCCATTGATGGCCAGTCCCAACAGCAGATCATTGCCCAGCGTATCCTTGGCGGCGAAACGCTCCTCGCCATAGCCATCCAGCTGCTGGCAGCACTGGATGTACATCTCCTCCGCCTGGCTCTGGCTGAGATGGGCCATGCTCGCGTGCTGCTGCAGCACCTCCACAATCAGGCCATCCAGCATGCTGTCATCGTTGGCCAGGCCCTGCATGTTGCGCGGCAGGACCAGGGATTTCTTCAGATACTCCTTCGACTGTTTGTCGCCCTGGTAGCTGTCGTATTCCGCCTGGCGGCAGTACAGGGCCAGGAGTATGGCCGTCCGTATGTCGCACGCGATGCGTCCCTCGTAGATGTCGCTCTTCAGCTGCAGGAAATAATAGAAGCGAGTCGCCTCATCGTTCAGATGCCGCACTCCGGTCGTCACATAATGCCGGACACGCAAATACATCTTATTGTCCGCCCCATATTTCGCCAGCTGGCGGCTGAGCGAACGCTCCAAATCGAGCCATTTGTATTCGTCCTCCTTGTCCTTGACCAAGTAGCGGAGTCCAAAGAACTCCGGCTGCTGGATGAACAGACGCTGGCAGACATTGTCCAAGCATTCCTGGCCCTTGCTCTCCGAGCTGATGGTGCAGTCAACGGTGCTCGAGGTGTCTGTCAAGTAGATATATGTATATATATATATATATGTATGTATGTATATAGATATATATATATGTCGAATAGGTATACAATAGATAAAAACGTGCGCAGATACAGCTGAAAATCATAACAACAACGCTTGGCAACAGAGCACGCGCATTTATGCTAATGTAAACACACACACGCATACACACACAGCGATATATATTTTGTTTTTGACGGCCTTTTACGTTTTATTGAGCCACACAAGCCAACGGAAATCGCGCGCTTAGGTTAACAGTCTGCGTCTGATGACACTTGCTTAAAGTGAGACTAATCCGATTACTGATAAATAAACTAAAGTCAACCAATGGAGCAGATTTGTGTTATATTTTTGATTTAAATAGAATAGTAATCATAAGACGTCTAAGATATTTAATGATTGTCACATTAAACATAAATAATAAAAAATTTCATCTGTTTTAAATTATTTAAATTTACAAACTCGCGCTTACTGCAATTATATTTAAAGTTTATTTATTTTTTCTACATACAAATTAAAGATATGTTAAGAGAAATAGGAATAGAAATAGAAATAACAGGAATGTCAGAACTAACTGGATTCTATTTATTTATTAAACGTATAACCGATTAAACAGATCATGTTGACAAAAAAATAATATTATTAATTCATTAAAATTGCTGAAGCAGCTCAGATTCCCTCTTACGATTTTATTTACTGTTAACTTATTAAGAAGCACTTGATTGCTTAATCCAAATTGCAATTCATTTTGTTTTAATTCTTTCAAATTTATAACTTGCTCATA
>SCDS01001318.1:12246-23593 GCA_004149465.1 Drosophila nigromelanica | reverse complement strand
TCTTATCTATCAAATACTAATTTTTGTTATTATTAAGACTGTTCTTTCACTTTTCCCTAAAATTTTGTTTATAATCTAAAGTATATTTAAATTTATAAATATAGTTTTACTACTAACGCCTTCCTATCTAGGTGTAGGATTTAATAACATCACTAACAACATATATCTGTGACCAGGGGCATAGCTGGCCGGACAGGCAAATAAAATTCCCCCATCGTGTTAGTGATGTTATTATCAATGTTTATAATCCTGTTAGGCTTTTAACATTTTATAATTTTATGTATGTGTGTACCTTTGTTGAAACTCGTTTCTCGATAAATAAATTCTATTCTATATAAATAAATAAATTAGTTTGCCACGCCTACCCCAAAATCCTTAACACTATCTGACGCAGGTAAAATAAATCCAAAATTTCAAGTCTCTAGCTTCAATAGCGACAACAACAATCGCGTTCATACGGGCAGCAGGACGAACATTCCACAAAATTCACTTTTCACTTCGTGAATGTGTATAAACAATGTGCTTAACATACATGTGACATGAAACTTATGTATGTGGAAATTGCCACATGGTGTGAATCCGAAAAAAGTATCTCACACCCCATACATATTATATATTCTTGATCGGTATAACCAGCTGTGTTGATTGTCTGTGTATTTTTCGGTCCGTTTGTATAAACGCAGTATTTTTATTGTTTTATATTAAATTAGTTTCTCGCATTCTTTTTTCACACATAATTTAAAAAAGTGATTTTCGGAAAAGTTGTAAATGTTTCAAAAATGTAAAACACAAAAATAGAAGATCAAATGTGCAAAATATATTTGTGGTAATACCCTTGATTGAAGTGGAAATGTTTTACAAAAAAAAGAAACACTAAAATTCTTAGGTTTATGCTACAATTGTTTAGAGCGAGCCACTTACTTATCTATTTCATAATATTCGGGGTATTATTGTATTAAATAGATGTCCGCTATGTACGAGTATCGATAACTTACCCGTTTGTCCAAAACCGATGTCAACACCAAAATTTGGCTATCGTGCAGACATGGTTTGTGGAATTTTGCTTTTTAAAATCTAATTTTTTTTATTGGTATATACTTTTTATTGATGTATTTTCAATTTATGTTGAGCACACAATAAATACGACATTTTTACGTGTATATTGCTTTTATATTTAGTTTCAGTTAAAATTACAAATAAGGATGTAAGAATACGATATTTAATCCCATCGCCGTTGGTTGTTTGGCTCGTCGCGATTTTACTTCCTATCGTTCTCCTGCATGGTGGTGTGTGAAGAAAACAGCTGATCTGTGTTGCATCCTACAGATAACAAGTGTCTGAATGCCTAATAAAACGTCAATGTATAAGTTAATATATTCACACACACATCTTCAAACGCCCTCACAACTTTCGAGAGGCCGAGCTGAGAGTGTATTATATAGTCGAATTTTACGCCTTTTATATGGTGAGAGCTTAAAGGCGCCGATTTAATTTTCATTTTGCAAAAAATAAGCATTTAGTTTGGCGTTGCTAATCTTAGTAATTAATACTTTGTTTGAATGTCAGGTCATTAATTCGCGAGTTGCGACAAAGTCCAAAGTGCCATAATATGACTTTCCTTGAGCTGTTGTTAATTTTGTTGATGCTCTACTATGCCGTCTACGTATTGCTCTGGATAATACTCGACTGCAATGTGGCCTTGTGGTACAAGTCCCGATTTGGGGTCTCGCTCTCGACGATGCGCGGACAGGTGGTTTGGATAACGGGCGCCTCGAGCGGCATTGGACGCGCCCTTGCGGTTAGTTTGGCACGGCACGGAGTACGTCTGGTGTTGAGTGCCCGACGTGTTGAGCAGCTGGAGCAAGTGCAGGCTGAATGCTTGGCAGAGGCGCGTGGCCTGTTGGCGCAGAAGGATGTGCTGATACTTCCAATGGACATGTTGCAACTGGAAAAGCACCAATCACACCTGAACACTGTTCTAAATCATTTCGAGCGTCTGGACGTGCTCGTTAACAATGCAGGCCGCTCGCAGCGGGCCAACTGGACGGAAATTGAGATCCAGGTGGATCGAGATCTTTTCGAGTTGGACGTGTTCGCAGTGGTACATCTTTCGCGTTTAGTTGCCCGGTACTATCTTGAGCAGAACGGCGGGAAAGGGCACATTGCAGCCACCTCTAGCATAGCTGGCTTCAGTGTGGTGCCCTTCTCTGCAACGTACTGCGCCGCCAAGCATGCCTTGAATGCCTATCTGAACACGTTGAAGATGGAGCAGCGCAAGCTGGATGTAACCATCTTTGCACCCGGCCCAATTGCCACAGACTTTTTACTCGAGGCATTCACGGGCTCAGAGGGCGGCAAGGTCGGCTTGAGCACGGCCAACCAGAAGCGCCTAACTGCGGAGCGATGTGGAGAGCTGTTCGCAGTCGCACTAGCCAACAAAATGGATCTTACATGGTGCGGCTTGTTTCCAGTGAATGCGATGGCCTATTGCGCCCGGTACCCGGCGCTTGTCAAAATCCTAGGCCATCTAATGACCGAGAAAACCTTGAAAAAAATCCGTGAGGGTAAACTGTAAGGTCGCTTGCATGTTATTTTTGTACATTTTTTACACCAGCACATTATGTAACCAGATTAACTGTACTCATACCCAGACAAATGTACATAAGATTAAAGACTTGAAGTTGAAATATTTGATGCAGCTCATTTATTGCCCAACGCTGCTTTGACGTGCGATGGAATCTTGACGCGTTTTCTTTTAGCCTTTGTCAGTGTTGTCTGCTCTACGCCCAGCCGGGCAGACTGGTTCTTTTTGCTCTTTTTACAGGAGAGGGGATTTGGGTTTCTTGGCCGCTTAAATTTCTTCGGTGGAACAGATGTGGCAGTTGGCGTTATGCCCTCTTTTTCTTTCATATATTGGATTTTTTCCGCCTGTTTACCCAGCATCAAGTTCTTCGCGCGCTTTTGCACCCACTTTTTAGTTGCGGCCGAGGGCGCTTCCAACACGGGCGTCGCCTTGTGCAGGTAAAGCAGGCAGCGACCGGGCACCTTACGCAGACTAGCCTGTAGCAAACGATCCTGCGACGCGACTATATAGCGGTTGTCCTTTGTCTGCAATTCAAATGTTTAAAAACGGCATTTCGCTTAAAAACAATCGCTTACCATTGATTTGAGGCACTCTGAAGCAGCGACGGGTTTGCCCTCATGCCCACATTTGTGCACATGGAAACGTTTGACAATCGCTATGGCGCCCATCAGGGAAGTACCCAGCGCTTCCACTTCCAATATGATGCATTGGGTAGTCAGTAGTTTGACATTACACTGGAAATATTTTTTGATCTGTTCCTCAATGCTAATTTTGTGCTGGAATTAAAAGAATGCACATGTTTACAATTGAAATATGACGCCAAACTTTTAACAAATACATCCTTGGGTCTACACACCTGTAGCGCAGCCTGGCAGAAGGTGGCGTCAATAAGTACTTGGTAGGGTTCATGATAATCAAAGTGAGTTGCAAAGTACGCAAGCGTTTTGTGCGACTTTTTAAAGCGGGATATTTTCATCACGTTATTTTCATTCAGCAACACAACACAACATTTACGATTGTACTATATCGATACATCGATAATTTTGAGTTGCAAGTAGATAGTTAGGTAAAAATTACTTGACGATTTCAATAAATGTTTATTTTGATTACGTCTTCCAAATTTTTTTCTACCTTGAGAGATGATAAAAGTAAGCTTGGTTACATTATTTTTTTATCCATATAATTGTTGCTTCTTCTGTACGCTATTGCAAAGTTGCCACCTGGGACTGTGTGGTAGCTGCCAACTCGAGCAGAACTTGTATTCTCTTGCACACGAGAACAGTGTGGCATTTAAAAATTTCGAGAATGGCGCGACACAAACGCAAATAAATTGGTGTGTGTATTTCAACCACCTTTCAAGTTTTCACCCTCAGCCGTAGTCTTCTGCGTTTTCGTTTATTTTGCCTGTTTTGTATGGTTTAGTTATAATTTTACTGCAACTGCAATTAGAATCGATATTTCGCATGTAAAAATAGTAAAACGTGATATTTCAATTAGTTCTCTGCAAATAGTTTTTATCGTATTAATGAAATTAAACATCGTTAAAATTCGTGTGATCTAAAGCTAAAAGTTACGGTCAGTTTACAAGTTAGAGCTGTGTGTAGCTACATACTTGACTGCGACTAAAATGATCTCCGTCGAAAGTTTTAAACTTGCAAAATTTGCTTCAAGATACATAATATGAAAAACATGATTAAATAATTATTTACGTTTTGTTTTGTTTGCTTAGTTCTTAAGTACAGATCTTATGACGTCTTCAGTACTTTGTCTCTATATTCATCATCACTATCGCAGCTGGAAGCACGCAGTTGCGATTTGATTAATTAAATGGGTTTTGCCATAGCAGGGATTTGCGGATTTGCGCTTATCAGGGATTTATTTGTTGTAATAGAACAAAAAAATAGTATTGTCGTTTTTCCTTTGTGATGTACTTTTCCAACTGTCCAATATTGGTCAAGTTTATGCCAAAGCCTCTAACCACTGTGCGATAAACTCAATACAGCTACGCAGTTAATCTCGTTTAGTCATTTTTATTCCTCGAAGGTTGTCGCATGAACATGTTGCAGCTGCTGAAATCGAATGCAGCTGATGTGCCTCAGATCGCCTTTTTCAACCCTCTTTTAATTTAACCTTCTATTGTTGTAATGCTATAATATTTTGTGTACTTACTACAAAAGAAGTATTTTATTGTTTTTTTTTTTTGGGTTTTTAGTGGGTAAACTATTCAATATCGGAGATGGTTGCTTATTCAGCACCCCGGGATTGAGCTTAATGCTCGTGCTCCGCATACTGAATTATTGAATTCCTACTTACGTCAAAGGTGCCCTGGCATCCGGTGCGACGTGAGTTGTCGGTTCGAGACTTTTAATGGGCCAACGAAAGTCTCGCAACTAAATATGTTAGAGATTAAAATTTCGTTAGGTTTAATTACCGAAAGAATTTCATTCAGTTCGTACATATTTAGAAAATCTAAATAAAGTACTTGAAAGAAATTTGATATTTGATTGAGCAAGTATCTTAAAGATGAACTGATTTGTAAAATAGATTAAGGGAAATCATATTTATTTGAGTATTCATTGAAATGCTGCCCTTTCAATGAATTTCTCAAATACCCTCTTTTAGGCAAATGAGGTACTCATTATGTATTTTGAGCAGACGCTGAGTCAGAGAGTAATGCCGGGAACGTCTCTTATTCATTCATAAATATTTGTCGTATGTCGGGGTTTTTGTTTTTCATATGGTCCGACTCTCTCTCTTTCTCTCTCTCTCTCTCTCTCTCTCTCTTCTCATCGCTGGGCTCTTGCTGTTATTGCATCGTGCATACCAATTCATTCAGGTTCTATTCTCTGTGGCGTCATATGGAATAATTAGCGACCACTGCGCTGGATCGATATGGCAGAAAATTTGAATTTACCTGTAGTTCATTAGAAAAACAGTTGGTGTCCCAAGTGTATATTTTAAATGCGATCTTATTTTGTTGCGAATTGAAGTGGGAATGAGCAAATGAAATTGTATTTCATATTTTTTTTACGGCGGTCATCACTTTTGGCCGGAAAACTTTTTGATCACTTCTCGCAAAAGTGTCGTTAAAGTATTTTGTTTTTAGTGTTATGTTCATATTCATAACTGGCATTGAACCCATTGACCTCTTCCTCAGTACATTCTATTAGCACATATTTATGTGGACGTATACATATACATATGTATACATACATATGTATATATGCTATTATAAGTATATTTGCAAGTCGGAAGCTGCTTCGGACTATCACGCGCCCGTTTCATGGACAGGTGTTATCAGTTTGAGCAAATAAAAAATTCTTAAGCTTTTTCTTCATGTGTAAATGAAACTGAAAGTTTTTTATTTACAGTTATGAAGCAACGACTTTGCTTTCTATTAACAATGCTGTTGTTATCAGCTACCAGCCAAAGAAAGTATTTTACAAAGTTGATTCTTTAGAACCCTTCTATTTTGTCACATTCTTCTAAGCTTATCTTACACAACATTTCGGAAGCGCAAGGATTTCTCCCATTTCCCTGTATTTGATGTAACCTTTTTCTTTATTCATCAATCATAAATTCACTCGGTTCACAACGTGAAGATATGTAGCTATAAACAATTTAAGAGCTAGTCACTGAATTAAGTCAACATAGTAAATTAGGCATTGAGCTACGTTTATCACGTCCCATACAAATATGTACCAGAGATGTAAAGCCATGCTGCTACTTTCTGCATCCTGGCATCACGAAGATAAACTTTTCTTTCCTGTTAAGCATTAACAGTATTGCATTGTTTTGTAGTCTGGCTACGTGGCTCAACTATCAAATATTTGTATACCCTAAAATGGGTAAAAAAGATATAATGGTTTTGTACAAATGTATGGGAGGCATCTCCGACCCCATAAAGTATATATATTCTCGATCAGCAGGACGGTCTGATTTGATTTATGACGCAGCGATCTTGGAAACTACAAAAGCTTGAAAGCTGATCTTGGACTTATTCAGTTCGTATATATCAGACGCAAAAAAAATGTATCATTTTTTCGATAACTTGCTCCGTTTAATTGATAGCGATCAAAATCGATAACAACCTTTCTTTTTCTTAGAATATCTCAGAGACTATAAGAGCTAGAGGCAACAATTTATTTTGGATTTTGGATACCTTTCCCCAATCGCCCCCTATAGTTTTCGCAACTTTGCTCTGCAAGTTCCGGCCTTTTTGAATATGCGGTCTTGGAAAATCAGTCTTTGATCGAGTGTTAAACCAAGAGACTTGGACTTGTTGTCCTGTCCCAGGGGGCTAGGGAATACAGCCGGCGGAATTTTATGCTGTATCCCATCCGCTGTTTGGAGCGGCAGAAGATGCTAATGTCGTCAGCAAAGGTCAAGTTCAATATCCAGAGTGTCGGGTTTTGGAATATCTGCTGAAAAGAGCGAGTAGAGAGTTGGCCCGAGAATACTCTTCTGTGGTACTCCGGCAAGCCTTGAATATACATTAGAAATGTAGGTTCTTGCTGTCACTCCAAACTTTTGATCTCGCAAGTATGAATCCAACATGAGAAAGAATGGAGCCGGGAGGGGTGCTTTGTGATCTGGGATGATATGGCACCGCTCCACGAGTTCTGCCATCCTGGATTCAAATAGCCGCTCCCATATGATTGTATATGGCTGGTAGGAGGCTAATTGGTCTGTAAGATTCATGCTCCGGCTTGCTTGGCTTGTAGGCCATGAAGATCCAAGCTAACTTCCAAAGCGTTGGAAAATTTTAGATTAGTAATATCGAATTAAAGAGCATTAGTAGAGTTGCATATTCCATATAGATATACATACATAATATATATATAAATATAATCATATGATTATATGTTTTGCCGTTATCGGAAAAGATAACCTTTTCCATGTTTTTTATTGTTTATTGTGATCTCAATTTTAGGTTAAAGAAAAAATAATAATATATGTAATCTGCAAAAAAGATCTCCAAAAACATTATACCCGTTATACTCTTTTACCCATTTTCGATGGGTTCAGGGTATAAAAAATGAGGATGACGTTTCAGCCCTTTTACGCAATATTATGATATAGTTAGTTAGGGTAGTTAATTTGCTTATTTTCAATTGATTTTACTGCGTAATTTTCTAGGCGGCAAAACTGTTTTGGGGTCACGACATAGTCAAAGTTTGTTTAAGACTACAGCGCAAAATGAGGTGTGTTTATACTCGTTCACGAAGTAAAAAGAGTATATTGGGTTTGTGCAATGTCCGCTTTGCTGTCCGTAGGAACGCAATTTTTTTTCTTCACCATTGAAGCTAAAGATTGGAAGTTTTGGATATTTACTCGTGTGTAAGGGTTTTGGGGTGCGCCCACTGTAAGCGTGGCAAACCGATAACACCTAAAATTGCAAATCGATAAAATCCCAGCCCCGCCCATTCTTCCACTGTTTTAGAGCTAGAGTCCCCAAATTTGGCAGACATGAGCACAAAGTTCCAAAAAAAAACCCGAAAATGTTCCAAAACAAGACCGTGAACAAGTATAACGCAGTCGGTAACTCCCGACTGCAGCGTTCTTACTTGTTTAAGGCACGTGTGTTAATGCTGGCTTGGACTGGCTTTGAACTGGACGTAACACAAATTACGTATATATTACACACGCTTCGTTTTAACCTAATTTCTGGTTAGAGAACCCTACTTATTAACTGGGTTAATTTGCCAACATTTAAATTAAATGGTTCAACACAAGATTTGGTAACATTTCTGACATTAAACCTAAGGCTTAAGATATAATATTCTGGCCAGGATAAGCAAAAATTCAATTTATCATAAATATATGTGTATAAGTTTGATGACTCCGTCTCTAAAAAAGTTTCTCGCGATTAAATTGCCATTGGAGAAAGCCATACAGAAAGCCATAATATATTGTCTGACGCAGGTATCCACGACTATATATAAAAAAGTTGCAAGTCACCTGCTGTAAGAGCTTCGAAAAAACCTTAAATATATTCTTTGTTACATAAGTACAGCGAAGCTACGCTATAAATTGAGATTTCCTGCAAATGATTCAATTATTTAAATCATCCAGGTTCATAACCCGACAACTTTATAATACTAATCAGCCAACGGCGTATAGATTTTGCGGTTGATTTTACTTCGATATTATCTATGTATATCCAGTTACACAACGATGTTATGCGTTGCATCTTTCTGTTTATCTAAGAGGTGTGGGAACGTAGATAAATTAAAAAGCTCGCGTCGACAAGTTGGCAATGTCTATTGAACTTTCTTTTATAGAGTTGATTTTAATTATTATTCAAGGCAATGGCTTTTGAGTAATTGTTATATGGTTAGAATTTAAAGCAACTAAAATTGCTCATATCGGGAGCACCCGACTCGGAGATACCCTGATACAGGCAACACTGCTTGCGATTGTTTCTACTTGGCTTGTGAAATTATTTAATTCTGTGTTTCTTAACCTATTTTGATGAACTCTGTGCAATCGGTTCATTTATTCGAAAAAAACTGAAAATTTAAATTTGTTGTAGATTTTTATCGATTTGGAATAACGGCAAGAGTTATGATCTCCTGCGCGTCTAAGTCTAAGTTCGAAAATATGAAGTATCCAGCTCTTATAGTTTCTGAGATCGACGCGTTCATACATAAGACAGTCGGACGCACAGACAGACGGACATGACTAATTCAACTCGGCCTTTGATCCTAATCAAGAATATATATACTTTATTTAGTCGGAAATGCATGCACAAAACCATTTTACCCATTTTCAATGGGTTCAGGGTATAAAATGAAGTACAAGTTTTGCAGTCGAATAAAACCGGCTGGGCTTTGTACACTGTTTAATACAGCATAAGCGAACACTCCCTGATTGACTATTGTAACCCCAAAACATTTACGGTCGTTACAGATGTATCGATTTTTGCAATACTTCTGCACTTGATCCCAATTTTGTTTAACGCTTTTTAGAGCGGCTAAAGACGAAAGACAAACATCAAGAAATGTTTCTGAATCAATATTATTTTGTTTTGATGTGATGGATATTGTGGAGCTCATTATGAGCCAAACTCAAGATTAGGAAGGACAGACACCTTGGACCACCTTTTGATAAAACTAAGCACAGTCATGTGCTTACTAACCACAGTCGTAACATAAGAATCCAATTCGAGTTTATGTTTAAAAAAGACATTAAGATCATTGCCTAGATTAGCGGTAAAGTTTTTTCCCGCTCAAGCAGTAAAATGCCAAGCGTTTTCAGAAGCATTACTACTAAAAAAAAACCATTACCGTATATGTATCTATATACAAATAGTTATTAGCAAAGCGTGTCTCGCTGTACAAACGCTGCAGTCGGGCGTTACCGACTGCGTTGTTCTCGTTCACGGTGCTAATTTTACTCGTACTCTGTCCGACCGTCCGTCCGTCTGTTCGTATGAATGCAACTTTTTCTAGACACTTGAAATTTTAAGTATATACTCGTGTGTACCCGTGTCAGAATAAGTATTGAGGATTTTAAGTGTGCGCCACTGGGGCGTTGTAAACCGATAACACATACAATTACAAATCGATAGAGCTGGAGTCACCAAACTTGGTATATAGCTGATGACCTCCTCAAAATATTGCGATCTTGATATCCCGGCCACGCCCACCATAACGCCCCAAACCGCCCTGAAAAATCGGATAAGCCTATATCTCCCACAGTTTTTAAACTAGAGTCACCAAATTTGGGATATATATTACTGGGAAGCTAACCCAGGGTCACCAAATTTGGAAGGTAAATAATTGGTCACCCCCTTAAAAGCAAATCGCAAAAATCGAAACCTCGCACAGTTTTAAAGCGAATGTCAATACTGAAATCTTCCAAAATAACAATAATAATTAAGACATGAACGAGTATAACACAGTCGGTAACGCCCGACTACAGCCTTCTTACCTGTTATTATTGTTATTTTGGAAAATTTTGATATTTTGTAATTTATGTGGGGGGTGGGTGTGAATGTGATGAAAACGTTTTTGCTAATTTTGGTGGCTCTATCTTTAAATTGTGGAAAATATTCATCTTTTATAAATTTGCGATTTGAGGTGCATCGATATGTTATCGAATTGCCAGCCTCCTAGTGGGCGTACCACAAAAATCTTAACACTTTGTCTGACAGACATACGGACAGCATGACGGACATTGCACAAAGCCAATATACTATGATCATTATCAAATTTCCAGGACCTTATAAGAGCATTGAAATGTATGTACAAAACAATTTGCATGTAGTATATTATTTATTATAAAAAAAGATTGAAATCGATTTTTATCGATATTAATGAAGCGGGACAATGTTGAAAAAAATGATTAACTTGTTCTACTTGTTGTTGTATTTGCGCTTATACGACAGACAGACAGACATGGCTAAATAAACTCAGTTTGAAGAATATACATATATTTACATATTTATTTCCTTCTGTATGTTACATAGTGTTTTAATTGGGTTCAGGGTATAATAATAAATTAGCGTGAACAATTTCGATGCCAATTGTCAGCTTAAAACTATTATTTTGGTATAATATTATGATTATAGTGTATATAAAAATTCAAGAAATATCAAATGGGAAACTTTTGGTGGACAGACATTAAGAGAAATAGTAAGTAAACCCAGAATGCAGAAAATTTCCCAAGATATACGTATACAGTATATATATATATATATATATATATATATATATATATATATATATATATATATATATATATATATATATATATATA